>PVJN01049842.1:0-15074 GCA_004026805.1 Lasiurus borealis
TTTGCATCTCTCGGATGATTAGTGACTTTGAACATGTTTTCATGTGTCTCTTGGCCTTCCTTCTCTCATCTTTCGAAAAGGTTCTATTTAGGTCTGTTGCCCATTTTTTTATTTGGTCGTTTATCTTCCTTTTATTAAGTTGTATAAGTTGGCTGTAGATTTTGGATATTAAACCTTTATCAGTGATAACATTTGCAAATATGTTCTCCCATACAGTAGGCTTTCTTGTTGTTTTGTTGATGGTTTCCTTTGCTGTGCAAAAGCTTTTTCTTTTGATGTAGTCCCATTTGTTTACTTTTTCTTTAGCTTCCATTGCCCTTGGAGCAGTATCAGTGAAGAAGTTCTTTTGGCATATGTCTGAGATTGTGCTGCCTGTGGATTCCTCTAGTATTTTTATGGTTTCCCTTCTAATGTTTAAGTCCTGTATCCATTTGGAGTTTATTTTTTATTTGGTGTAAGTTGATGGTCCAGTTTCATTTTTTTGCATGTATCTGTCCAATTTTCCCAACACCATTTATTGAAGAGGCTATCTTGGCTCCATTTTATGTTCATGACTCCTTTGTCAAATATTAATTGAGCATAGTGGTTTGGGTGGATATCTGGGTTCTCTATTCTATTCCATTGGTCTATATGTCTATTCTTGTGCCAGTACCAGGCTGTTTTGAGAACAGTTGCTTTGTAATATAGCTTGAAATTTGGTATTGAGATCCTACCTACTTTATTCTTCTTTCTCAGAATTGCTATAGCTATTCGTGGTCTTTTTTGTTCCAGATAATCTATGAAGAATTTTTTCTAGGTCTGTGAAATATGTCGTTGGTAATTTAATGGGTAGTGCATTGAATCTATAGATTACTTTGGGTAGCATAGACATTTTAATTATGTTGATTCTCCCAATCCATGAGCATGGTAAGCTCCCTCATCTGTTAACATCTTCCTCGATCTCTTTTTTCAGTGTCCTGTAGTTTTCTACATACAGGTCCTTTACCTCTTTAGTTAGGTTTATTCCTAGGTATCTTAATTTTTTTTGGTGCGATGGTAAATGGGATTGCTTTTTCAGTCTCTCTTTCTGTAATTTCACTATTAGTGTATAGAAATGCAACAGATTTCTTGGCATTAATTTTGTATTCTGCTACATTGCCAAATTCATTTATTAAGTCAATTAGTTTTGGGATGGAGTCCTTTGGGGTTTTTTTGTACAGTATCATCTCATCTGCAAATAAGGACAGCTTTACTTCTTCTTTTCCAATTTGGATTCCTTTTATTTCTTCTTCTTGTCTAATTGCAATGGCTAATACTTCCAGTACTATGTAGAACAGGAGAGGTGAGAGTGGGCATACCTGTCTTGTTCCTGTTCTTAGGGGAAATGGTTTTAGTTTTTGCCTATTGAGTATGATGTTAGCTGTGGGTTTATCATATATGGCTTTTATGATGTTGAGGTATTATCCTTCTATTCCCACTTTGCTGAGAGTTTTTATTAAGAAAGGTAGTTGGATTTTGTCAAATGCTTTTTCTGCATCAATTGATATGACTATGTGATTTTTATCTCTCAATTTGTTTATGTGATGAATCACGTTTATTGATTTGTAGATATTGTACCATTCCTGGGATGAATCCTGCTTGGTCATGGTGTATGACCTTTCTGATGTACTGCTGGGATCCGATTTGCTAGAATTTTGTTGAGGATTTTGGCATCTATGTTCATGAGAGATATTGGCCTATAATTCTCTTTCATTGTGTTGTCTTTATCTGGTTTTGGTATTAGAGTGATGCTGGCTTCATAGAAGGTGTTCGGAAGTGTTCCTTCTTCTTGAATATTTTTAAATAGTCTGAGGAGGATAGGTTTTAATTCTTCCTTGAAAGTTTGGTAAAACTCTCCTGTGTAGCCAACAGGTCCTGGGCTTTTATTTGCTGGAAGCTTTTTGATGACTGCTTCAATTTCTTCCATAGTTATTGGATTATTGAGATGTTTAGATTCTTCCTGATTGAGTTTTGGAAAGTTATTATTTTCTAGGAATATGTCCATGTCTTGCAGGTTGTCCAATTTGTTGGAATAGAGTTGTTCATAGCATTTTTAACAATCCTTTGTATTTCTACAGGGTCTGTTGTTGTTTCTCCTCTTTCATTTCTGATTTTGTTTATTTGGGTCTTCTCTCTTCACTTCGTGGTGAGCCTGGCTAGAGGTCCATCAATCTTGTTTATCCTTTCAAAGAACCAGCTCTTGGTTTTGTTGATCTTTTGAATTGTTTCTTTAGTCTCCATGTTGTTTATCTCCACTCTGATTTTCACTATTTCCTTCCTTCTGCATACAATAGACTTTTCATGTTTCTCTCTTTCTAGCTCTTTGAGTTGTAGGGTTAGAACATTTATTACCATTGTTTCCTGTTTTTTTGCAGTAGGCTTATAGGGCTATGAACTTCCCTCTCAAGACTGCTTTCACTGTGTCCCATAAATTTTGGATTGTTGTGTTGTCAGTGTCATTTGTTGCCATGATGTTTTTTATTTCTTCCTTGATCTCTCTGGTTACCCAGTCATTGTTTAATAGCATGCTGTTTAGTCTCCATGTCTTTGATTTCTTTCTATTGTTTTTATTATAGTTGATTTCCAGTTTTATGCCACTGTGGTCTGAGAAAATGCTTGATATGATTTCTATCTTCTTGAATTTGAAGAGACTTTTCTTATGACCCAACATATCATCTGTCTTTGAAAGTGACCCATGTCCATTCGAGAAGAATATATATTCTGTGGCTTTGGGTGAAATGTTCTGAAGATGTCAATTAATTCCATCTGGTCTAGTGGGTAATTTAGGATTGATGTTTCTTTGCTGATTTTTTGTTTAGAGGATTTGTCCAGTGGTGACAATCGGGTATTAAAGTCTCCTACTATGATTGTATTGCTATCAATCTCTCCCTTAATATACTCCAGGAGTATTTTTATGTATTTATGTGCTCCCATATTGGGTGCTTATATGTTTACCAGAGTTATTTCTTCTTGTTGGATTGTTCCCTTTAGTATTATGAAGTGGCCTTATTTATCACTTCTTATGTCCTTCACTTTGAGATCTAATTTGTCAGATATAAGTATTGCAACCCCAGCTTTTTTTTTTCATTTCCATTTGCCTGGAATACCATCTTCCACCCCTTCACCCTCAACCTGTGTGCATCCCATTTCCTGAGATGGGTTTCTTGTAGACAGCGATATGTGGATCATGTTTTCTTATCCAATCAGTTACCCTATAGCTCTTGATTGGAGCATTTAATCCATTTACATTTAATGTTATTATTGATAGGTACTTATCTGTTGCCATTTTTTAGTCTTTACCCCAGAGTTCCATCCTCACTTCCTATTTCTTTTTATTACAGCAGACCCTTTAACATTTCTTGCATTGCTGGTTTGGTAGTAATATATTCCCTTAGTCCTTTTTTTTTTTTTTCTGTGAAGCTGATTTTACCTTCAATTTTGATTGAAAGCCTTGCAGGGTACACTATTCTTGGATTCAGACCCTTCCTTTGCATGACTTTATATGTTTCATTCCATTCCCTTCTGGTCTAATGAGTTTCTGTTGAGAAATCAGTAGCTAACCTTATGGGGGTTCCTTTGTAGGTAACTTTCTATTTCTCTCTGGCCGCTTTTAAGATTCTTACTTTGTCTTTGGTGTTTGCCAACTTATAATGTGCCTTGGTGTCAGTTTTGTGGGGTTTATTTTGCTTGAAACTCTGTAAGCTTCTTGGATTTCTGTGGTTTTTTTCTTTCCTATATTGGGGAAATTTTCTGTCACTATTTCTTCAAACAGGTTTTCTATTCCTTGCTCAGTTTCCACTCTTTCTGGAACCCCAATTATGCAGATGTTGTTTTGTTTCATGTTATCCCAAAGTTCCCGTAGGCTCTCCTCTTGCTTTTTAATTTTTTTTTTCTAGAAGCTGCTGTACTTGGCTATTTTTTCCTACCGTGTCTTCTAGCTCACTGATGCGGTCCTCTGCTTCTTCTAGTCTAGTTTTGATGCTTTCTATTGAGTTCTTTAAAGCAGTGATGTTATTTTTTATTTCTTCTTGCTTCTTCTTCATTTCCTCTTGGTTCTTACTCATATTGTCAAATTAGTCTTCCATTCTTTTCATCCACCTTATGATCATTTCTCTGAACTCTTTCTCTGGCAGGCTTATTTCTGCTTCTATTTCGTTTACTTCCTTTTCTGGTGATACCTGCCTTTTTGTCGTATGCGGGCTGTTTCTTCTTCTGCCCATTGTTTTCCTTCTCCAGGTGTCTGGTTATGTAGTTCTCTCTCCTACGTTGAGTCAAAGGCACAAACTACAACACGACCCAGTACAGCACACAAGGCTCTGGACAGAAATGTATTCACGATGTTAATAATCACACTAAGGTGACCACCAATGAAAGACAAATTAGGAGTAAGTAGAGAAAGAAGAAGAGGAAAATGAGGAAAAAAGACAGGAAAGAAGTGCCAAAATCAAATTGAGAGAGAGAAAAAAAATGAACAAAAATAAAATAAATTAAAAAAATAAAAAGGAGAAAAAGGAGAAAAAGAAGAAAAGAGAAAGTGAAAAAAAGAGAGAAAAGAAAGAGGATAAGAGAGAAAAGGGGAACAAAATATAGATGTCAGGAGAAAACGCCAATAGAATAGTCACTAATCCCAACAAAGGCCAGCAACCAGTACCTGGAGATTAATACAAACTACAAATAACAACTGGTATCGAGGGAGGCAAGGGAAAAGAGAGGTAAAAAACAAACCAAAACAAAGTAAACCAAAAGTGAAATAAAACAAGTAGAATAAGCTAAAACAATATCACAAAAAAGTAGAAAAAATCAATATAATCACCGTTCAGGCAAATAGCAACAAAAGGGCATAGAGAAAAACAACTTTTTGGATAGTGAAGAAAAGAAGAGAGTGGTTTGTATGAACTTGTAGTAGGAGATTTGAAATTAGATATATTAGTGGGGTGAAATTTTAACCAGGTGAAGAGAAAGACTAGGGAGAGTCTAAAGTTGGAAAGGGGAAAGAGAAATAAGATAACAAAATGGGGAAAGTTAGGAGGAAAGTGTTGGCATAAAGGTAGACTTGAGATGAAGTAAAATTATGCTAAAGGTAAGATGAAAATAGAATGTAGTACTCTAATCCTTAAGTAAAATAAAGAGAAAACAAAATGACACTTTTTTTCCCCCAAAAGGGTAAAATAGTATTAGTAATAATACTAGTTGAAAACAAAAATGTAGTAATTAAAAAGTTAAGATCAGGAGAATCCAAGATGGTGGCATAGGTAAACACCTACACTGCTGCTTCGCACAACAATTTCAAAACTACAACTAAAAGACAGAATGGACATCATCCAGAACCGCAGGAGAGCTGGCCGAGTGGAAGTTGTACAGCTAGGAGGAAAGAGAGGGGCTCACAGAAACCCAGATGAGCTGCAAAAAGCTGAGGTACGGAGACGGGCGCTGAGAGAGTGGGTGCCGGAGTACCTGGCTGGCTTTCTCTGGTGGGAGGGAAACCGAGACTCTCAAAGGAATTGAACCCCTTATCTTACGACACTAAACCCCAGATCCAGCCGAAACTTATACGGGGGGAGTTTGGACTGTGAAAAGGGAGATGTAAATAGAAAGTTAGGGGAGGCGCAAAAGATCAGAGGTCTGGTGGTGGCGGGCATGGCACTGCGCAGAGGACAGATTGCTGATTGTGTTGCTGGCTTTCGCGAGTGGGCGGGAGACAGATTCTCCCAACTGTGCCACTTCTGACTCCACTGGGCCCCTGTTTCAAGTGAAACCCTGGAGACCTAGATTTGTGTTGTCCTGGAGCGCAGGGGAGCTGGAAAGGCAGCGGTTAGAGGCACTGAGGGTGCGTGCGCACACAAGGACCTCTCCAGCGATTACCCAGTCACGTGAGACTCAGGGGCCCGGGAGGGCAGGGCCAACTGGAAGGCAAGGAGGTCCCTTAAACCCTGAGACTCCACCCATCCCAAGCTCAACAGAGGCTTCTTCAGTTTTGCAAGTCTGGTATCATAAGGCTGAATTCAACACAGAAGTTTCTCCGGCATAGTGAAAATGCCGAGACAAGAGAAGGGATCACAAACAAAAAAATGGAGGAAAAGAAATGACTGGATAGAGAGTTCAAAACCACGCTTATAAGGTTTTTCAAGAATATGCTAGAGAAGTTGGATAAAGTTAGCGAGAGCCAAGAGGAGATGAAAAAGATCCAACTAGAGATGGAAAAGGTCCAAATAGAGATGAAAAAGAACCAACTAGAAATTAAACATACACTGACTGAAATAAAAAATATTATACAGAGTCATAACAGCAGACTAGAGGAAGGCAAGAATCAAGTCAAAAATTTGAAATATAAAGAAGCAAAAAACACTCAACTGGAAAAGCAAGAAGAGAAAAGAATAAAAAAATGTGAAGATAATGTAAGGATCCTCTGGGACAGCTTCAAGCGTACCAACATCAGAATTGTGGGAGTGCCAGAAGAGAGAGAGCAAGATACTGAAAACCTATTTAAAGAAATAATTACTGAAAACTTCCCATATCTAGTGAAAGAAATAGACTTACAAGTCCAGGAAGCACACAGAACCCCATATAAAAGGAATTTAAAGAGGATTACACCAAGACACATCATAATTAAAATACCAAGAGCAAAAGACAAAGAGAGAATATTAAAAGCAGCAAGAGAAAAACAGTTCATTACCTACAAGGGAGCACCCATATGACTGTCAGCTGATTTCTCAACAGACACGATGCAAGGCAGATGGGAATGGCAAGAAATATTCAACGTGATGAATAGCAAGAACCTACAACCAAGAATACTCTATCCAGCAATTGAAAGGCAGATAAAGAGCTTCACAGAGAAGAAAAAGCTAAAGGAACTCATCAACTCCAAACCAGTATCATATGAAATGCTGAAAGGTACTCTTTTAGAAGAGGAAGAAGAAAAAGGTAAAAGCCAAAAAATTATGAACAACAAATACATATCTATCAACAAGTGTATCTAAAAATTAAGTGAATTAAAAATTTGATCAACAGAATAAACTGGTGAATATGATGGAATCAGGAGCACAGAAAGGGAATGGACTGATAATTCTCAGGAGGAAAGGGGTGAGGGGTGTACAGGGAGAGACTGGACAGAGATCATACACCTATGAATGAGATCAATGGGAGGGAGCAAAGGGTGGGAGCTGGGTGGAGGGGTGCTATGGAAGGGAAAGAAGAGAAATAAATGAATAATAATCTGAATAATAAAGATTTAATTTTAAAAAAAGTTAAAATCAATTGAGGAGGAAAGAAAAAAATAGTTTTTTAATTGAAATATGCAAAAATGAAAATAATAAAAATAAAATAAAAAATTTAAAAAAAGAAAGAAAAAGAAAACAAAATAGAATGGGCAGTAGTGGAGGTCATTCACTTCCACTATTGTTCTGCTTGGCACTCCTGTTTCCCAGTAAGGAGGGTATTGCAGTTCCCTGTGTTCCACTGTGAGTTCTTAATCTCTATTCTGTTGTGGTTAAGCGAGAGTCAATTTGTGCATCATCCACTGGGTGGCAGTGTTTCGGAATTGACCTCTGAGACAAAGCCCAGCACCTCTCTAGGTTGTGCTCAGATACTGCTACTCTGTGGTTCTCAAAACCGGTTTGTGGGGATTTTGCAGCTGGGACACTATAAAAACTCCCAGGCTGTCCTTCTGCCTCAGATCAAAATGAGTTGTTTTCTAGAGCTCCCCTCTTTCGTCAGCTCCGAGAGTCCGCTTCCACACTTAGGGATCATGCCCTGCCCCACATCCGGGGACCTCTCCAGAAGCAGCTTTCCCGAAACCCGGTTCCCACAGTGTGCGTGTCTCTGTTCTGTGGGATAGGAGACCTCACCTTATCCCAGGCGAAATCTGAACTTTCTGTGTGCGTGTGGCTCTCCTCTGAATCCACAGCGTGTCTGTGCCGATTGGAGAGCTGTGTTCTGGGTCCCTGGCTGTTCCGTGAGTGATTCAGCTGCAGCTTTCAGACCGCCGCAGGCATCCACCTCCCTCTGGCTTGGTCTCCGTGTTCACGCTGGTGGTTCCAGCAGACAAAAACCCCATGGCAGTGGGGCTGCCTGGCCAGGAGAGCCCTGTCCAGCAGTCCCCCACCTTCTCCTGGAGGATAACTGACTCTTAACTTGCCAACAAACACTCCCAGTGGGACTCTCAGCTGCTCTCTCTTCCTCTGCCCAATGACAAAGCTCCAGATGAGTCCGTCTATCCCGCTGCCATTTTTCACCTCCTGGTTTTCTTTTTTAAAGGGTTAATGACCAATAGGGAGCGAGTTGAAATTAAAGTAGGTGACATGAAGAAGGAGGAGCCACTGGCTGTACCTTAAAAAATGTTTTCCATCTGGAATGTGAGTAAATGACTTGTGACTAGTAAGGAGACCTCTGAACCAAAATCAACGCTAATATGTGATGTTGGAAAACATAATCTGATAAGGGAGGTATAATCTCTTTCTAGTTTCTAGCTTATGGGGGTGGTGGGTAAGTAGGAAAGGTTCCATATTGAGCAACAAAAACCATTGAAGGATAAAGGGGAAGAGCCCCAAGAAGCTTTATAATGAAGATGGGGATCCAATGTTCCTACTTCTACTTAAGAAAGGAAATAGCAAGGCCCAGAGCTAACATGGTGTTTCCTATACTTGATTAGAAAACTTGGCCAAACTAAAAGAATTGGGAGGTATAAATTTGATAAAAGAAAAGGAAAGAGTAGTCAAGGTAGCAAAAATTTATGAAGGTGATGTAAGAAAAAAAGAACTAGAGATTCCTGCTGGAAGAAGAGGAGCTTTCAAGAATTCCAAATGGGAAAAAACATGTACATCTTTAACCCACATACCCTTCCCCACCTGCCAAGTGAAATTTGCAAGATCATGGCAAACATTTCTAAAGATGCCTGTAAACACAGCAGAGCTGAAAAAATGACGTCTTATCCAAACCAAACACCTAAAGGGATTTCTTTTTTAGAGATCTAGGGATAATTCTTCAGTAGAATGTCCAGTTATAACCAGGCCACAGCTGCAGCTGTCTGAGGGCTGAAGAGGCTCCAAGAAGTAGGCTGAGGCCTCAGCAAAGGCAGCTGGGATGACATTCAGTTTTCAATGGCTGGGTTACCCACCAGACTAAACAAATCCTTAAAGAGACACACACATTTCATTGCAAGTACAGGTTGTGTGGGGAATCACTCAAGATAAAAATGAGTAGTTTGAGCTTTGTATTTAATAATATATTTATCTGTAAAGCCCTGAGAACTGAAATGAGATTGCTTGTGCTTACTCTCTTTAAATAGTACCCTTTACTCTTTAGTGAGAGCTATTTAAACAACAACAACAAAAGAAACATAAACTAGGTAATTCAAGAGAGGAATTCTGCCTGTCAAAATTCTTCAACTGCAGACTAGTGTTCATCTTCTTGTATGCCCAGATAAATCCAAGCATCCTATCTGTGTGGTTCAAGGTGGTACATACTTGGCAAACCAAGATGTTTTCTGGTTATAAATTATTAGAACTAATTTTTAGTTCTATTCTTGTCTTTGGTTCTACCCTTTATATTTATCCTTGTATTGAAGAGTCTATCCCTTAATTTCTCCACTGGGGGAAAAATGGTGTAATTCTCTCTCCTGCCTAAAATACAAAGATGATGTGAGATTTAATGAGCCATCACTCATGAAAGTCTTTATGTAATTGATTAAAAAGTGCTAGATACATTCAATATTTCTGTTATTATTATTTTCATTATTCACATTATTCCTCATATCCTTCAACAGTAAAATGCTTGCTTATTTCAAACATTTTTCCTACTAATTGCCGTTAGGCTATTTCAGGACTGTATTTTGTTTACTAGATTACATACAACAAACAGTATTAGTGTAACACAGAACTATCAAATAATAGTACATTAATCCACTAATGAAAATAAAAGTATAATACTCATTCTATCTCTGATGCATAAGATAATTTTTGAGGATAATATGCTGATTGCATATACCTGAAAATATGAAATATTTTCTGTTTTGAACACAGTTTCTCAATTCTTTTTGGAATTTGGTTCAGATAATCTAGATTCCTGTGTTCTACTAAGTTCTTAATTTTTTAAGATGAAAACTTTAGTAACCAGAATAAACATTTTATTAAGCATGAAAAGTACCCAAACACTTCCATTGGAAATAATTAAACCAATTCATTCTAGTTACCATGGAGAAGTGAATGCACACTGATACCAGATTCCAAACATGGATTTTGCAACGAAAGGGCTAGTTTCTCAGAACTGATCTATAAACTACATTCATAAGAATCTCCAGAGAGCTTGTGAAGAGGCAGGTGGCACACTTCTGACCTACTGAATTCAAAACTGTGTTGGGGCTTGGGTTGCGAGATTTAACAAATAGAAATATAAACATAAATATTAAAAATGAATACAAAAATACACAAATAAAAATGTTCATACAAAGACTTGTACAAGAATGTTTAACAGCAACTTTAATTATGAAAGCAAAAACTTCAGCCTAGGTAATTGTCAATAGAAGAATGGGCTGACAAACTGTCATGCATTTATTCCATAGCAATATGTTCTGGCAATAAAAGGAAAAGAAGTAGTTACATATGCAACAACAGGGATGCATCTGAAAAACATGTTAAGAGAAAGGAACCTTACATAAAAGTATATACTGATATATAAATTACTTAATTTATATTTATGAATATATAAATGATTTCATTTATATATGAGTATATGACTTCATTAACTTTATTTATGAACATATAAATTATTTCATTTATTTGAAGTTCTAGACAAGCAGAACTGTTTTATGGTGAAAAAATATTAGAACAGTGGTTTCCTCTGGTGAAGAGGAGGTGGGGATTAACTGGGAATGGGTATGAGAGAACTTTCTGGGCTGATTGTAATATTTTTTTAATATATATTTTATTGATTTTTTACAGAGAGGAAGGGAGAGAGATAAGAGAGTCAGAAACATCGATGAGAGAAAGACATCAATCAGCCGCCTCCTGCACGCTCCCCACTGGGGATGTGCTCCAACCAAGGTACATGCCTTTGACTGGAATTGAACCTGGAACCTTCCAGTCCATAGGCCGATGCTCTATCCACTGAGTCAAACCGGTCTCAGCTGATTGTAATATTTTATATTTTGCCAAGTATTTGAGATACAAAGATGTATGCAATTATCAAAATTAAAAATTGTGCATTCCATTTTTTATAAATTTTACTTTAGAAAAAATGTAAACTAATACTCAATTCTAGTTTATGATAAAATGCTGAAGTATTTAAATAAAAATATACTGATATCTTAAACGTACTTTGAATGTATCCAAAAATATATGATAAATAGAAAGTTGGGCACACAGAAGATAAAACATAATAAAATGTTAATAATGGTAAAAATATGTCAAATTCAAGACAGTTTATAGCCCATCTTCAAGACTTATGTGTAAGCACCAATAAATCCCATCCATTTCCCATGCATCTTTCCCTCATCTCCTCCTACCCAAGAGCCTCAATAGCCACAAAACAGACAGCAGTTACTGTCACTTTTCCCACAGCCTGAAAACCAATGTGACTCCAAAGCTCAAGGAAAGGTTTGGGTAACTTACCCAAAAGTATGGAATTGCTGAAGAAAACATAATGGACTTGGTCAAAGTTGTTCACTGTCTCCTGGCCCAAGGAAGTCCCGTGGCTCAGGCTTCCAGTACTGAGTGAATGCTTCCTCACATGGGCCCCAAGATCTTCTTTCCATGGTCCCTGTGTCAACTTGTGACAAGTTCTGTGACCTGATTTTCATAACTATCATCCATGAAGGCATTCTCTCTGAATTTTAAGGATCTTCTCTAATTGTCTAGAAAAACTCATCAACTTGCCAAGAATCAAAGGTTTTCTCCAAATTCCAGACTCTCTTTTCATACCCAAAAGTACTTTACATGAATATGATCTTCCTCAATACATGAATAAACTTGCATTAAAAAAAAGAAGATAGTGGACTTATGAATATTTACTATAAAACTAGGAACCTTGTATCGCTTCTCGGCCTTTTGGCTAAGATCAAGTGTAGTAAAACTAGGAACCTTGTGCATGAAATTCGTGCACTGGGGGGTGGTCCCTCAGCCCAGCCTGCCTTCTCTCACAGTCTGGGAGCCCTCAGGATATGTCCTACTAGCAGCTTAAGCCCACTCCCCTCTGCAGGAGGTAACAGGATTGATTAGGGGAAGGTACCATCCCTATCACCCCACTGTTGCTGCCACTGCCAGCTGCCCTAGCCACCAAAGTGTTTTCATGAACACAGACTCCAGTTCCTTTACCACGAAAAAATGTCTGTGTCCACTTGGGCCTGCTTAAGCTTCACTATGGTGACTTGGCCATGCTCCCTTGGTCTGTGTCCCTGCCACCTAGCTCCTGCCTGCACATGCCTCCCTTGGGAGAGGCCTCCACCTCTGAGGTAGCATGATGCTAGCGCTGGGCAGACCTGCATGCTTCCCTGTTGGGGGCAGAAGTCCCCACCTCTGAACCTGCCCACCAACTCTTGTGCACACGCAGCCTGTTGACTAGTTGTGACTGGGACACTGTTATAACCAATTAGCATATTACCTCTCTCTCTCTCTCTCTCTCTCTCTCTCTCTCTCTCTATATATATATATATATATATATATATATATATATATATATATCTTTTCTATGTTTGAAATTTTTCAAAATTAAATATTGGAGAAAAAAAAATTGCTAACCTAGAGGAACCACAGTTCTCTGAATGGGGACAGCAAATTAAAATGGCTTTTTCTATCTCCATCTTTAGACTCCTCTTACCCAAACTGCACAATGAAAAAGAATCATTCTAATCCCCCTCAGCACCTCAAAGCACAACACAGATCAGGAAGCTCAGACTCAGCCTCTCTGGGAAGAACTTGTCCTCATTGTCCCAGTTTTTCCTTCACTTGTTCTGAACACTGAGTTAATTTGATTCTCCTTTTCCTTAGTGCCTTGAACTTTCTGCACTTCCTTTGTTTGTTCTAGGGATTCCTAATTTCATTTCTCTAAACCAGTGGTCGACAAACTGTGGCTCTCAAGCCACATGCAGCTCAAAAGGCACGGTTTGCCACTCTGTTGACTGATGAGTTTGCCTACCGCTGGGATATAGGCTTAATCACAAGGAACAACAACAGCCTGTAATTATTAGAATTGAGAGTCTAGGTCAGTGGTCAGCAAACTCAGTCAACAAAGGGGCAAACTGCTGCTTGCAAGCCACAGTTTGCCGACCACTGGTCTAAACCATGACATAAGAAGGTGTTCTTCAAATTCTGAACCTTCAAATTTAGCATGTTGACCATCTTGCACTTAACCACTTGTGGCTGAAGCTTGCTTCACATGAGACAACAAACAGTTCACATTACACCTTTCACTCCCATTACTCTTAACTCTGGGGTCTCAAGTGGCATGAATCTTGGAAGTTTGCTCTACAGCTCTCTCAGATAATCATTCAGGGAATTGCTTTGGTGAACCATGCTTTGTACTGGCCACACTCTAATGAACACAGGAGATGAGAGTTTGGTTTTTAAGTTCTGTTTGTGGTTTGTCTTACCTGGTTCCTCTCTCTCTTTCAGATCAGGCACAATTTGCTGGCAATCGCCAGCAATGTACTAGCAATTTTCAGTCTGCTATCTTCTCACTCTAAAATAGCCACATTATGGTGATCCATTAAACACAGAGGGTTCTGTGCATGGCAGGCAAGGCTCAATGGTTGAATATCAACTTATGACCAAGAACTCAAAGTTCAATTCCCAGTCAGGGCACATGTTCAGTGGGTAGGAGGCAGCCCATCAATAATTCTTTCTCATCATTGATACTTCTATTTTCTCTTCCTTTCCCTTTGTCTCTGAAATAAAAAAAATATATATTTTTTAAAAAACAAAGAGGGTTCTTAAATTCTTAAAATAATCACTTCCTGAATCAAAACTCAGCTTTCAACAACCAGCTTGAAGCTCCAAGTTTGTGTCTGTCTCCATGGGACTTGGCTGCAAGCAGGAAGGGCCAATCTACCCTCTAAAGCAGGTTTGTTAGCAGAATGAGGCCCAGGGCTGAGTCAGCAAATTTCCTCTGGTTCTCAGGGCTCCACATCTGCTCGCCTTTGCTTTCTATCCAGCTGTCAATCTTAATCACTCAAAAGTCTGTTTCTCAAAGGACTTTAGGTGGGGGAGGTGTTGTTCAGACTTCAGGGAATGTGGTGGGTGGTTGTGTTTCCCTGTCCCAGACCTACTTTTCTGCAAATGGCCCAAAATATTACTCTGCCTTGGGCTTGGCAGAGATCCTTGTATGCAATTCTGTTCAATTGGCTGGAAACTTGGAGCTTCTATCAGCTCTCTCATGTGGAAAAAGTACCAGTCTAGTTCCTTGGGTAGTGAGGTTGATGGCCTCTCCCCCAATCCACTCACTGAGATTCTTGAGACTATTCAAACTGGTAGTCTTGGCCTCTGCTGTTGTTTCCTCTGAAAAAGCCAAAATGCAAGATGTAGCAGGCAGGGCTCCTGAGGGTAGGGCAGGCTTGTATCACCTAGGGCTCCTCTCAGAAAAAAAAAAATGGCTGTTTTGGTTTGGGTGTGTACAAATTACCAAATGCAGGATTATTGGTTGTTGCTTTTTCATGTCTCCCTAAAATGCTTCCCATCTGAACCTCTTCTTAGACACCTCAAGTCTGCACCTCCTTCTCTGCACCAAAGCCTCAGGTGGGTAAGTGCAAAAGAAAACTCCTGTGCTCCAATTAGATGGAAACACACACACACACACACAAAAAAAAAAAAAAAAAAAGAAAAACCCCTCCACTGCAGCCACCAGCCATGTTGCCTTTCATGGCTGGATGGTTACATGGACCACAGGTCTCAGCTCTGGTTGCTGAAAGCCAAAGGAGGATAGTTTCTGACGGTGGTTAGCACCTAAATATCTCACAGAAAGCATAGAATTTGCAGACAGAAGAGTCAGCCACAGTCATCAGAAGACAAGGATCCAAAGGGAATTCCCATGAGTCACTAAACTCGACTGTAAGGAACACCATTTCACTTTTT
>PVJN01049844.1:0-15074 GCA_004026805.1 Lasiurus borealis
GTGTGTGTGTGTGTGTATATATGGGGGGGGGGCATGACGCGGTTACAGGGCAGGCGGGTAAGCAGTCCACTCACAGCTGCAGGCAGGTGCCAGCCGGGGCCGCTCTGCGCCATCCAGCGGAAGTTCCCTGAAGCGTCCCCCGTCAGGAAGGCAGGACCCCTGTGTGCCCGGGGGACAGTGTGTGGCAGGCTCCATGGTCCCCGCCCCACTGAAAGCGCCGTGACAGCTCGGTCACGCCACGGGCCCGCGTGAAGGCTGCGGCCCGCTTGGTGGGCAGAAAGCCTCGGAGAAGGCGCGCTCATTAGGGAGACAGCCGTGTGTTTCTTCATTCCACGCGTGTTTCAAGGCACATTACACACTGGAAACACAGTACGTACTGAGGCCTCCAGATTCTTGCACCAACCGCGGAAAATGCAGAGCATTTGCCAGCCCCGGCAGCGTGCTCGGGGGCATTTCTGCTCCTTTGAACAATCTCACTCTGAAAACTCCGAGCCGCAAGCCCTTCCAAGCGGTCTCTGTTCTCCTGTCATTAACGGGGCACCGCACACCCCACGAAGCCACCAGACGTGGTGAACGTCTTGCAGTGAGTCTGAGGCAGAGGCGGCGGTGGGGGCTGGAAGATGGGGGGAACGGGGAGAATTGTGGGGGCGGGTGGAGCCCGGGTTCCAGATGGTCTTGTAAAAATGCCCGCAGCCCCTCTTGGGCTGGCTTTGACCTCCCCACTGGCTCTTGGGCCTCATTTCCTCCATCGGCAAACCGGCGTCCATGAATGTGCACTTTATGCTCCACGACAATAGACAAGAGCCCGGCCTTCTGTCTCCGGAGATACCCAGTCTGGTTCTGGATGACGAGGCTAAAATTTAAGGAAAAAAAATCCAACCAAAAACGAGAATAAATACAACTTCACAGAACCAGCTAAAATCCTAGTGCGCCTGTAAGGCGGCTTGGTTTTCCCGGTCTCTCTGGGGGTTAGATCTAGACGTGGGCTCCACGTTGGGGCTAACGAGGTGAGCGGTCACCGGGCTTCCCCAGCCTCAGTTTCCCCACCTGTAAAGGGCGGGATGTAGGGACAGAGGCATTTGAGCTGCTGGGGTGTGTTTGTGGCTGCTGTTGTCCCGCTACCAGGAGTGCAGGGGCCACCCACGTCCCCCCCTCTTCCAGCGACGGGGCTCAGAGAGCAGCCTCCTCCGGGGCCTGCATGTTCCGGAAGGAGCATCCTCTCCCAGCTCCCTCAGGAGGCTCCCGCCTGCATGTGTGGAGGCCTGTGTGGCGTTCTCCCGAGACCCGGGATCACCGCACAGAAACGTCTCCTTCTTCTCCCTCCTCCTCGGTGAACAGAGGACAATGCAAACCTCGTCTCTCTACTTCGGTTGTCAGGAGCCTTCTCCGTGTTTGAGTAGACACCTACGCGTGTTACAGCGGTACCTCGAGACACGGGTTTAATTCGTTCCGTCACCTTGAGGCGCGGGAAACTACGAGACGCTCGAGTCTTGGTAAACTGGTGGGTCGTGTGCAGCCGGCCGATCCGCGCGATGACTCCTATCTCAAATGTTGCTCGTATTTCTTTTTTTTTTTAATTAAATCTTTATTATTCAGATTATTACATTTGTTTCTCTTTTTTCCCCACCATAGCTCCCCTCCACCCAGTTCCCACCTCTCCCTCTGCCCTTAGCTCCCTCCCATTGATCTCATCCATAGGTGTATGATTTTTGTCCAGTCTCTCCCTGTATACCCTTCACCCCTTTCCCCCTAAGAGTTAACAGTCCACTCCCTTTCTGTGCTCCTGATTCTAGTATATTCACCAGTTTATTCTGTTGATCAAATTTTTAATTCACTTAATTTTTAGATTCACTTGTTGATAGATATGTATTTGTTCATAATTTTTTGGCTTTTACCTCTTTCTTCTTCCTCTTCTAAACGAGTGCCCTTCAGCATTTCATATAACACTGGTTTGGAGTTGATGAACTCTTTTAGCTTTTTCTTATCTGTGAAGCTCTTTATCTGCCCTTCAATTCTGAATGTTAGCTTTGCTGGATAGAGTATTCTTGGTTGTAGGTTCTTGCTATTCATCACGTTGAATATTTCTTGCCACTCCCGTCTGGCCTGCATCGTTTCTGTTGAGAAATCAGCTGACAGTCATAGGTAATAAACTGTTTTTCTCTTGCTCCTTTTAATATTCTCTCTTTGTCTTTTGCTCTTGGTATTTTAATTATGATGTTGCTTGTATTTCAAAGCAAAAATCGCTGGCTGGCTTGACGGCTGGTATCTCAAAAATCTCGTATGTTAGGGCACTCGTATCTTGAGGTGCCACTGTATAATAGAGGCGCTGAGAGGGGCTGGGGGGATGGATCCTAGCCCAGCGCCCACCTCTCCCGAGAGCAAAGTACATGTTATTGTCCTTATCTATGAAATGGAGACCAGCATCTCTTCATCCTCTGCGGGTGTGGTTCTTGACCAGGCTGGTCTATGAGGAATAGCTAGCGGGGAGATGGGCACGTTGTAAGCACTCAGTACGGATCCGCTATGAATTATTGTCGTTATTAACAGCACCGAGACCTGGAGGAGGGAGTAACATTTCTGTGTGTAGGGACGACTCTGCCTAAAGAAGGAAATCTCAGCACAGATTGCCCACTCATGGATCCATCAACGTTCCAGGCATGGTGACAAGTCCTGGGAATAAGAGGACTTTGGGTTCCAGGAAAAGCTAATGGGGAAACAGGGGGGGGGGGGGGGATTGGGAAGGGGGGGGAGAGAGACCCATAATGATGTGGTAAATGGATGGAGGTTTAGGGCAGTGTCTCTTGGGGGAAGTTGGGGAATGAGGGGCCTTCAGCAAAGGAGGACGAGCTAATTTGGGGCCTGGCAGACGAGTGAGGAAGTGGCTGGTGGGTAAGCAGGATGTTCTGGGCGGAAAGAGCGGGATACTGAGGACACGCGGGCGGGAGAGAAGCAGGTAGCGGCAGAAGACAGCAGCGGCAGGAGGTGGAGCTGGAGACGGTGGGCAGGCACTGGCGTCTAAGGGCTCTGATAGAGGAGAGGATGGGTTTTATCAGGGAAACCGCCGCCGCTGCCTACACGGTGCTCCTTTCCCTGCTAATGGCGTTCCCTCCGTACCGTTCTGAAGCTTCACCACCTGGAGACATGGTTGGCACAACAAGAGGAAATAGTTTTTCTTACCGTGGGGTTTTTCCGGAACAATTGGTATATCAAGAGGAGGCTATATCACTTCCCCAAATGGAACTGATTTTTTAAAAATATATTTTATTGATTTTTTTACAGAGAGGAAGGGAGAGAGATAGAAAGTCAGAAACATCGATGAGAGAGAGACATTGATCAGCCGCCTCCTGCACGCCCCACAGTGGAGATGTGCCCGCAAGCAAGGTACATGCCCTTGACCAGAATCGAACCCGGGACCTTTCAGTCCACAAGCCGACGGACGCTCTATCCACTGAGCCAGTCCGGTCTCTGCACGGAACCGATTTTGAAGTGATTTTTAAATTGATTGCCCGTACACATCCAGTTCCAGGGAACAAGGAGGATATTGAAGCGAGGGGTGGGCATTTCATTCAGGGTTAGCGTCCGGGAGGGGACGGTGTCTTTGGAAGATGTGTTTGTTTGAGGAGCGTGAGACTTCTTCTGAAATGGGGCAATAAAATGTGCCCTCTGACCCCCAGGGCATTGCGGGTGAGAAAATAAGCCATGGAGCTAGTTCTTTTTTTTTTTTTAATGTCTCTTTCTTTTTTAAATATATTTTATTGATTTTTCACAGAGAGGAAGGGAGAGAGAGTTAGAAACATTGATGAGAGAGAACCATCCATCAGCCGCCTCCTGCACGCCCCACACTGGGGATGTATCCGCAAGCAAGGTCCATGCCCCTGACCGGAATCGAACCTGGGACCCTTCAGTCTGCAGGCCTACGCTCTGTCCACACCAGTCTTGGCGGAGTTGGTTCTTCTTTACAGAGCGGGAGGCGGTGCTTTGGGGCCAGGGCTGCGGCTGCAGGGTATTTGGGGGTGAGCGGGTGTATGTTTAACGGGACCCCTGCACCCAGTGTAGCTGGGGCCCAGCACTCACACAGGAGGCAGGGAAACGGGGGGCAGAGCTACCTGTCCCGCTGCAGCTCCCCCCGAACTGCTTGGCCCTGAGCAGCCGCCACCCGTCTCTCCACCCCACATCCCCGCCTCGTGAAGGGTCTCCGAGCTGTGCTGCTGGGGGCGACTCTGCGGGTCCTTCAATGAGCAGCCGAACCCCCTCACCCCCATCCTTCCAGGAAGCTGCCCGCACGGGGCTCCCAGCAGCATCCCCTGGGGGAGGGGGGGCGGGGAACAGTGACAGGGGCGTGCATGCTCCTCAAGCCCCCGAGCAGAGGCTGGGGCCCCGTGCACCCCGGGACCTGTAGCTGCGGCATGGATGGGGGCCGAGCCCTCTCGCTAACAGGCTTCCAGGCCCCCCGCCACGACACGCTCTGCCTGGGGCGTGGCGTGGGGAGCAGGCGCCCCCCCGCCCCCGTTTCCAAGGCGGGGTCCCCTGCGGCTCGCCTGGCCCGGGGGTGGGGGGGGGCAGGGGTCCCACCATGGAGGGTGCTGTCCGGGCGCCCAGGTGCCACCTCTGGCCGGGGCAGTGGGAGAGAAAGGGGGTGAGGGTGAGGGTGAAGGTGGGGGTGAGGGTGGAGGTGGGGGGACAGATGCCCTGCAGCTCCGTGCGCTGAGCTCAGCGCCCCCCCCCCCCCCGCCCCTGGGGCTAGAGCTGGCTCCCGCGGACCCGGAACTGGGGCGCCTTGTGCAGGGTCCCCTCCTTCCCGAGCCCTGCCCGCCCCCCACCGGGGGCCACAGCGGCTGCCGCTGCCCCTGTGATCCGTGCTCGCAGCGGGAGCGGCCCGGGGAGGGGAGCGCTCGAAGCGCGGGGCGGCGATCGCACCCCTTCTTTCCCCCCCGCACCCCCCTCACCCCCTGCAGCTGCCTTACACGCAGCGTGTCTCCTGGCGTTTGTAGCCGCCGCCTCGCTCTCAGAGGCGCGGGGAGAGGACGGAGCAACAATGTTTCTTTCCCGTTTCCGGACGCGGCCTCGCCAGCAGGGGGCAGTGTTCCTCTGCCAATGAGGCTCCTGGTCCCGCCGGTCCCCATCCCGGAGCCAGAACCCCAGGCCCTGGCAGAGCAGAGAGCAGAGGTTCTTCCCCAACACGCGTTTTCCGGATCAAAACCTTATAGCCGAGGCCGGTGTGGCTCAGTGGATAGAGCGCAGGCCTGCGGACTGAAGGGTCCCGGGTTCCATTCTGGTCAAGGGCATGGACCTGGGTTGCAGGCACGTCCCCTGTGGGGGATGTGCAGGAGGCGGCTGATGGATGTCTCTCTCTTTCATTGATGTGTCTAACTCTCTATCCCTCTCCCTTCCTCTCAGTAAAAAATCAATAAAATATATTTAAAAAAAAAAACTTATGGGTTGGGAAGCCCAGATTGGCTCTGGGTTCCCACTTTAAACCCAAAGCACCCCATGAAGGGGGAACAGGGGAGACTTTCTGGCCCCCTGCAAGGAGAACGTTTTGCTTGTTGGGGTCTGGGGGTGGGGGCGCAGCCCTGAAAGCCACCCCCTCCGGTCAGAGCAGCTGAGCGAGGGGCTCCATTTTGGTTCCATTCTGCTGGTGGCCGTCATCCTGAAGCCTCGAACCTGCCAAGACCCAGGAAGCATCTTCTGGCCCAGCCGGTGTGGCTCAGTGGTTTGAGTGTCATGGGTTGAGGGCCAGCTCCATCCCCAGGAGGGGCGTGCAGGAGGCAGCCAGTCAATGATTCTCTCTCATTATGGATGTTTCTGTCTCTCTCCCTCTCCCCCTTTCTTTCTGAAATCAATAAAATATATATATATATTTTTAGAAAAGAGCCTCGGCTAGCTTCCCCTCCTGTGGTGACTTGGATTTTGAACGGATCGGGATGTTGCAAGCCAAGTTAACCCATAATACACAACAAACCCATAAAGACTCTTCTGGAAGTAAAAATTGCCCAGCATGCATTAGTGCGTGTCTCCTGACCCTCTGCCCGCTGTTATACCACCACCGCCCCCCACCCCACCCCCCAACTCTGAGAGGCGGGGTGGGGGAAGGGGGAAGGTCTGCTCCCCAGTGGCCAGAGGATCCAGCATTCAGGAATGTGGCTGAGGTCAGGGGTCAAGTGGCTACATGGCTCCCAACAATGAAGTCTTCCTTTCAATCCCACGTCTTCGTTTTTATTAAAACGAGAAACATGCAATTTAAGGAGACATTGAGGATTTTTTCCCCCCATGTTCTTTATATATATATATATATATATATATATATTTATTATTATTAATTTTTTACAGAGAGGAAGGGAGAGGGATAGAAAGTCAGAAACATCGATGAGAGAGAGAGACATCTATCAGCCGCCTCCTGCACATCTCACACTGGGGATGTGCCCGCAAGCAAGGTACATGCCCCCGACCAGAATTGAACCCGGGACCTTTCAGTCCGCAGGCCGACGCTCTATCCACTGAGCCAAACCGGTCTCAGCTCCCCCCCATGTTCTTGAAGAATTTCACTCTTTTCTTCCAAGACATGGTTTCTGGAAACCTCCGCACACAGCCTGGGCTTGCGGTGCCTGACAGTACATGGCAGGGCCTGACGCAGGTTCCGGTGCTATGACAACATGTAACAGGAGTCTGTGAGGGTGACGTGTTCACAAAGGCTGTGCACTCCTCCAAGTCACAGAAGCGGGGTCCTTTGGGGGCGGTGAGTGGGTCCTAAGGGCTGGCACCCCAGGAGAGAGGGAGGCGGAGAATTCAGCCCTTCGCTTCTTCACTTTGACTTTCCATTTTTCATCACGGATGCTCCCATTCACTGCTCATGCTCCGGCGGCCGTGTCTGGAAACAGCCTTCTCCCGGAGCAAAGGAATGGAAGCCCCGGATTTGGGACGTTGAGAAACACAGACCGAACCCTCTGCCCTTGGGTGGCGCGTTCCACCCCCTGTTGGAGCATCCAGGCCGAAGGTGGGCATGCTCGGCGACTCAGACCCTGCAGGTTCGCCCAGAAAGCGACGCCCTCGGTTTATATCTTCCATGAAAAACCGTCTTCACAGGCTCATTAGCAGGTAATTTCACCCTTGCTTGTAATAGAGACCGTTTTACGCCCCATAATAATAATAAAACCTATGGAAAGCAGGCTCTTTATTAATACGCATTACGTGCTTCTGGCTTTCCAGGAAAGGAACGTTTTACGCGTGCACGTGTGTGTGTGTGTGTGTGTGTGTGTGTGTGTGTGTGCGTGCATGCGTGTGTGCTCCTCTCGCGCCTGCACTGATCACACAGCAAAACCCCAACACCTAAACCGGTGGAGGAGCGATCCAGAGACCATGTCAGGAGCCCAGGAAGGAGATGTCCGCTGACCATGTTGGGAGGAGGGCAAGAGAGCCCAAATCTTCCTCCGTGTTTGGCATCGAGACACTGGGGGCCCCTCAGAGGATGCACAAAGCGTGGTTGAATGAGACGCTGACAATGGTGGAACCACAGATGAGGGCAGCTTTGAGACCCTTTTTCCATTTTTTTACATCCCATATGATAAAAGGCTAATATGCAAATCAAATGATGGGACAACCAGTTGCTATGATGCCCACTGACCACCAAGGGGCAGACGCTCAATGCAGGAGCTGGCCCCTGGTGGTCAGTGCACTCCCACAGGGGGAGGGCCACTCAGCCAGAAGCCCTGAGCCGGGCTCATGGCTGGTGAGTGCAGTGGTGGTGGCGGGAGCCTCTCCTGCCTCTGCAGCAGCACTAAGGATGTCCGACTGCTGGCTAAGCTCACTCCCCATGGTGTGTGGGCCTAAGCCGGCAGTAAGACATCCCCCAAGGGCTCCCTGACTGCAGGAGAGTGCAGGCCAGGCTGAGGGACCCCCCGAGTGCACGAATTTTGTGCACCAGGCCTCTAGTATTTACATAAATGACCGTTGAAACAGCTTTATTGTGTGTGCAAATGTCAAGACCCATCCGCATGGTAGCGATTCTTTCTTTTGTTCTGCAACTCGTCCTTTTCCACCAGCACTCTGCCTGGGAGACACGACCGTGTCAGTGCCCACAGGTCTGCCTCCCCGGGCAGCCAGCTGCCTGCTGGCGCTCCAGGAATAGACGCAGCAGAGGTCACCTAACTCTGCGCCTGGGGATAATCCCTCCTTCTTGTTACCACAAATATCCGTGTCTCTCTTTTCCGGAATCCAGCACGGCGCCTGGCCCGTGTGAGCACTCCGTGCATATTTGCGGAGGAGACCAAATTCCTTTGACTTTTTAACTGTTGGTTGAAGGCGTGATACGCACTTGAGCTGCCTGAGGAGATCTCCTGGAGTTTCCGGGACAACTCCCTCTTGGGCTTCCTGTGAGGGTGGAAATGTCCAGAAGGTAAAGGACGAGTCCGAGGAGCTTCCGGAAGATTGGGGAGGTCGGAAATAAGGGCTGAGAGGAAAGGCTGGAGCGAAACTGAGCATGAACTTGGTAACAGTCTTCCATGAAGATCACTGTTCTCTCCGAAACCGGTTTGGCTCAGTGGATAGAGCGTCGGTCTGCAGACTGAAGGGTCCCGGGTTCGATTCCGGTCAAGGGCATGTACCTTGGTTGCAGGCACATCTCCAGTGGGGGGCGTGCAAGAGGCAGCTGATCGATGTCTCTCTCTCTCATCGATGTTTCTAGCTCTCTGTCCCTCTCTCTTCCTCTCTGTAAGAAATCAATAAAATATATTTTTTAAAAAATGACTGTTCTCTACAAAATAGAAGTAGAAGGAGAGGGCTGTGAACTTGGTGAGCTGGTTTAGCTGGAGGATGGGCAGACCCAGGACAATTATGGGTTCGCCCCTCCTTCCCCCCGAAACTTTGAGGAGCAAATTTGTGCCTCCTCTCCAGGAAGACAGAGCATTGCTCTTACCTAATAGCCAGGAGCCGGAGCAGATGACTTTTCGTGGACTTTTTCCTGATGAATAACGTAGTAACTCACAGTTATCAGTGAGGCCTTAGCGTGTGCCATTGCAACTGGTTCAGCAAACTAAGAATTCCCGGAGGGGGGGGGGGAGCTGTTTTTATGTCAATGGACGGGTGGCATGTGAGGGTGCAAGCCGTCTATTTAACTGCACTGTTTCTTACCCCATTTTCTTCACCTCTTCACCCCCATTCTCTGGACATAAATTCCTTCAGGAAGGTCAGTCATTGAAGTCTGCCATGGAATTCTTTCCTCTTCCTTTGGCTTACAATGCCATCAGCAGCAGGGTGTCAGTCAGGAATGGACTTTGAATGCAGGCTTACACCTAGAAATACATACAGTGGTACCTTGAGATACGAGTTAAATTCATTCCGTAACCTTGAGGCGTGGGAAAGCATGAGGTGCTCGAGTCTCGGTAAACTGGTGGGTCATGTGCAGCCGGCCGATCCTCGCGATGACTCCTATCTCAAATGCTGCTCGTATTTCAAAGCAAAAATCGCTCGCTCGACGGCTCGTATCTCAAAAATCTCGTATGTTAGGGCACTCGTATCTCGAGGTACCATTGTATTCCTGAGTCAAGCCCGAGTCTTTTGAAAGGATCATCTAAGTTATCTTCTCTCTATACTCGCTGATATCCTGACGCAGACTGCCGCGGGGTTTCTCGATGACTGACACAGCCATGTTTTATGGCTGCTAGAATTTTTTTGTTGACCCACAGCCCCAAGGAAAGTGCCGCCGAAAGGGAGGCACCTGAGCGAGCGGATGAATGAAGGAGTGAGCGAATGAATGATGGATTGAATGAATGAACAGGGACGTGAGATGGCGTTAAGGAAACAGCTCGGTTCACATTCCCTGCCACACTCCAGGCTTCTAAAAGGTTTTTTATTTTTCTTTTCTTCCCGGCTTCTTCCTGGCTTCCTGGCAGAATTCCACGCGAGGGAGATTGGCCCCGGAGAGAGACATTTGTCACTCTGACACCTCGCCCTGCAAGAGCGGGAGGAGGACGGCGGCCAACCACAGAGAGAGAGAGAGAGCCAAGCCCTTCATCAGGGCCGGGCAGCCCCGCCATCTCCCTCCTCTGCCGCCTAGAACCATCGCTCCCAGCGAGTTACCTCCTCCCCCCAACCCCCTCATTCCACAGGATTCCGTACCTACATTTACCCAAGAATTATCCAGGAAACTGCTCGTTTTCATTTGCCCTTTCGGTCTGTTATTTCAGGTTAAATCCCTAAAAGCACATAGTTAGGGCTGTAAATCCAGCCGCCGGTTTCTCGGGCCTCGTGATACATAGCATCGCAGCGCAGTCCTGTGCCAGTGGCTCCCCCTGCTCGGGAGCCTCCGTCAGCACGAGGTGCGTCTGCTGTGCGGGCTGACTGAGGGGGGCAGGGGCAGGGGGATGGGGTCCACCGTGCGGCGCCAGCAGAGTGACACAGAGAAAGCACACCGGCCAGGCCTCCTCCACTCACGCAGGACACGGCCGGTTATACTTTGTGTTAATACACTTGGCTGCACGTGTAGTCTGATGTGTACAGAGCAGATCCCATATAATAAAAGGCTAATCTGCTGCCAGGGTCCCCGGGCCTTCAGGTTGGTCCTTGACCTGGGGGTGCTCACTGAGTGAGTGGGCTAGCTGTGATGATGCCTTGAGGGGTCACTGACGACTTTTGTACTTCTCTGTCTGTTACGCTCCCATGAAAGCATTTAACTTGAGAAGACTATGATCTAGTTCCACCATCTTTCTCTTTTCCGTGTTCCCATTACCCCTGGCATTCAGGCGGGCAGCGCAGGGGTTAGACGTTTACCCGGCTGACCAAGAGGTCACTGTCTCTCCTGACCAGGAGGGCACAGGCAGCCAGGTGCCAACTGCAGAGTCTAAAATCCTGCCCTCCAGAGCACAGGCCTGTGGCCGGTTGATGGTTTTAACCTGGCAGGAGGGCATGGGCCAATTTCTAGATCATCATTTGTCAAATGAAAGTCCTACTGTCTCCATTCTTCTGAGCAAAGGAAAAACACTCAGGGTTATGTTTTTGAAAGGAGAGGGAAAACAGAGTGTGTTTCTGCTCTGCTTGGAATTAAAAGGGAATTGTCAGTTACCCAGACGTCCTACAGCCGCTGGTTCTCCGCACCACAAACCTTGTGTGTGTGTGTGTGTGTGTGTGTGTGTGTGTGTACATGTGTAAGCCTCTTTCTTGAACTGTCAAATTTGAATTTGTTATAATTTTCCTAGGAAATTGGCCTCCCAGACCTGTCTTCGTCTCTCCTCTGCTCCCTCTGTTCTCTGCCCCTAACATCCTTGTCCTTCCATTTCGTTTTCCTTGCCATAATCTGTAACATTTACATTTTCTTTTGTTATTTTCGTTGACTTTAATATCTGTTTCTGTCTGAGAGTAAAAAAGAGACCGGTATTATTGACGGTTAATTTGGGTCATGTTATTTTGGGGGGATTGATACACGTGGAAATCTCGGGGTCATCTTTCTCCTGAACCTTCCTGTGATGGTCACACTTTCTTGACTGTCAGTGTCTGTGCTCAGCCCTTTTTGACTCCTTCTTTACATTACTGAGCATGAGAGATAGACCCTCTGAGTCAGTGCCCACGTGAACCTGTCTTTAGTTTTGTCCTCAACTACTAGACTGGGTTGATAGAATTCTGAATTCAATCTTTCCTTCAGACTCTTGAAAGCATGGCTCCATGGATTCTAGAAGCCAATGTTCCTGCCATCAGCCCCTCTGACTGCCGTCCCCTCGTCAGGACGCGCCATCCTCTGATTTAGTCTTGGAAGCTGGCCCAACGCCCCAGTCACATTTTGGGTTGAGGAACTGCAGTTGGTGAGAAGGTTCCGTGCTGTTCCTGGCATCCCGTGTACCAGCCAGGCACGACGGCATCCAGGTCCTTACTTTCAAATGCAGGCAAGCGTGAGAGGTCTAACTTCTCGCGAGAAAAAAGTCCTTGCGTTTTGAAATTCTAGCCATTGAAACATAGATGAGCAATTATCATCATAACACTGAAATGGGACACTAGGGATATACAGTGATGGTAAGAATAGCAGTTTCATAGGTCAAAAGCAATAAGGCCTATAAAACGGATATTCTCTCCTCGTTAGGAGGAGAATACAATGAGAGTGAATGTGACTATTGGGAGAGGGTATGTGAGCTGGAAACTCCCTGTCCCGTCTTCCCCACCACAGCGGACCCCTGCTGTGCCTGGCTTCTCCTTTCTTCTCTGGCTTCTCTCCCTCCCTCTGCCCTGGCTCCTCCCTTCCTCTGCCCTGGCTCCTCCCTCCCTCCCTCTGCCTGGCCCCTCTCTCTCTGTGTCTGGCCTCTCTTCCTGTGCTGTGTCCTGGAAATGCCCCATGCTCTCAGCTGGATCAGTTCTAAGGCTCACCTGGTTGGCTTTCCATCACTCAAGGACCATTGTTCTTCGTTGCATCAGGGCCCTGAAAAATGTTTTCTCTGGTTTGGTGTTTTACGTGTTTCAAGCAGAAGGATAAATGTGGTCCCTGGAATTTCATCTTGACCACAGGTGAACGTACTATAAACTGAAATTCTTACAAAAAGGAAAATCTCCAAACCAAGCAGAGTAGTGCTTGTGGCGATTTAACTTCAAGATCTAGACATAATAGGGGGTCGGGGGGCAGGGGGGAGGAGAGAAAGTGGTGGAAAGAAACATAAAAGTAGAGAAAAACGAGGGATTTGAACACATTTGTTCGCACTGCACTTTAAAACTGCATTAAAGGATGCTGTAAGAAGCGAATTTTGATTTTTTGAGTCTGTGGACATGGTTATGAGTTAAATTGCATATCCCCAAAAGATACTTTGCATCCTAACCCAGTCCCTCACAATGTGACCTTATTTTGAAATTGTGTGTTAGAGATGTCATTAGTTAAGGTGATGTCATACAAATATATGGTGAGCTCTTAGTCAGTCCTATATGACCTGTGTCCTTATAAGAAGACGATGTAAAAGAGAAAGAACTCTTACCATTTGCAACAGCTTGGATGGAACTGGAGAGCATTAATTATACTAAGCGAAGTAAACCAGTCAGAGAAAGACAAGTATCACATGACCTCACTCGTTTGTGGAATCTAATGAACAAAATAAACTGATGAAAAAAAAAATAGAGCTGGAGACATAAAAGTATGGAAGGGAGGGTGAGTGGGTGGGAAGAGATCAACCAAAGAACTTGTGTGCAGACACGCATAACCTGTGGACACAGACAATAGGATGGAGAAGGCCTGGGGCGGGGGGTGGGGGGAGGGAATTGTGGAAGGGGGTTAAAGGGAAAAATGAGGGACATACGTAATACTTTCAACAATAAAGATGAAAATAAAAAGAAGACCAGGTGAAAATACAGAGACACATGAGGGGAGAATGCCATGGGACCTCGGAGGCAGAGATTGGAGGGGCAGACCTGCTAGCCAGGGAGTGCCACGAGGGACAGCCATCACCGGGTGCTCAGAAGACTGGAGGGTAGGATATGTCCAGACACCCACAGAGAGTACGCCCCGCCAGCACCTGGTCTCAGATCTCCACCCCCGAGCTGCAGGGACAGTAGCCGTGTGGTTTTAAGTCTCCTCGCCTGTGGTCCTTTTTGACGGCAGCCCTGGGAATCTCATATCGAGGCTATGCATTTTTTAAAAATGTTATTGAGCCGAGACTGGTTTGGCTCAGTGGATAGAGCATCGGCTTACGAATTGAAAGGTCCCAGGTTCGATTCCGGTTGGGGGCATGTACCTTGCTTGCAGGCACATCTCCACTGTGGGGCGTGCAGGAGGTGGCTGATGGATGTCTCTCTCTCAACGATGTTTCTGACTTTCTATCTGTCTCCCTTCCTCTCTGTAAAAAATCAATAAAATATATTTTTTTAAAAATGTGATTGAAATGATTGTTATAGTTTGCTAACCATTCTTAAGTGTTTGAAAATGAAAAGAGAACAGTCCATTCTAGGTATAAAATTTATTCTAGAAAATGTGAGATACTCAGTCCGTCTTCTTAACTGTACATCTTTTTTGCGTACAAAAGGCTATGGGTGTTATGAAGAATGCCAGTTGAAGGGAATGTCGACTTAATACCCAAATAGTGCAATGACAGCAGGAGCGCATTCGGAGCTGACAGTTCCAAAAACTGCTTCTCTGGCCTGGTTAGAATTTGACTAATAAAATGTTTAAAAATGAAACAGTTTTAAATAAAATTTCAGATGTGTCCTTGCATCTCTCCTGTTCATTCCATGATGATGATTTTTAACTTGGGCTTGATTTTCATTCTTGCTCTTTTTAAAATTTAACTTTTACCAACATGTGAAACTCAGAGCACCTCCGCCTTGAAGGCCACTTGCTGGTTCTGCCCGGAGTCCTTCCCGCTGTCTGGATCAATGGTTCTCGACCTTCCTAATGCCGGGACCCTTTAATACAGTTCCTCATGTGGTGGTGACCCCAACCATAAAATTATTTTCGTTGCTCCTCCCTAACAGTAACTTTGCTACTGTTGTAAATCGTAATGTAAATATATGTGTTTTCTGATAGTCTTAGGCGACCCCTGTGATGGGGTCGATGGACCCCCAAAGGGGTTGTGACCCACAGGTTGAGAACCGCTGGTCTGGAGGATGGCTCCAGACCCTCCCTCTGGTTTTGGGCTGGGCCGTGGGGAGACAGGCCGCCACCTGGAGGCAGGAGGCCGGTGTGACTGGGGGAACTTAGGCCTTTACTTTCCTTCCTGTAGACGTCTCTTGGGCTGCCTGATGATTGGCCAGTGGGCATTGCTCTTCTCAAAGTGACCTTCTCATCATGACTCTCCAATGTCAAGGTCAAAAAACCCGGGTCCTGAGGCCTCACCCCTTCTCTGGACCCTTCTAGATGGGGGAGGGGACATCTCCACTGTACTAGTCCTAGGGACTACACTGTGGTTTCCCTGTGCTTTTTTTTTTTTTTTTTTAACAGTCCCTTAAGAAAACCCTCCTGGGATTATCCGAATTTGATTTCTTGCCATTGATTTCCTGCCAGGATTCTGACTGGCACAGACCAGGTGGTAAACGTCAGCCTGACTGGTGGGGCTCAGCGGTTGAGCATTGACCTATGGATCAGGATGTCATGGTTCGATTCCCAGTCAGGGCACATA
>PVJN01049845.1:0-15063 GCA_004026805.1 Lasiurus borealis
CAGTTTAACATTTATTGGCTACTTAATTTGAATTTAGGAATAAGTAGTTATGAGGAACATTTGGAAGCTATGATTCTTGGGGGAATGGCTAAAGTACAGTATTTTGATTTTCAATGATGGTGGCAATCATATATTTTAGCATCCTATACAGAAGCATTTAAGGTTATGGGCAGCATAAAATATGTGATTATTCTTCTAAAGAACACAGGAGCAGTATCATTAATAGACCATGAAAAGATTCCTTAACGCCCCACTTATCTCCATAGTCTTAACCAAGAAAGCAACTCCACTGGATGAAGGTAATTGTTTAAAATGAATTTGCAAATGTTCAAATGATCTTTATGTATCCCTTCTTATTTATGTCTAGGTTATAAACTTGGCTGAGGAAATATTTACTAGAGATATTCCCAAAGTTTTAAAGTAAAATTACCCTACCAATATTGATCTAAGGTTTTAGTCAGTTTAAACCTATTATCTTGTTATTCAGCAATAGAAGAATGGAAAAGTATGAAATCCTTTGTTGAGGGATAACACACAATTAGTTCATATAAATTTAGTTAAGGATTACTCTAAAATAAATCTCATATTGTAAACAAGGAGGACAGGACACTGACTCATCTCCAGAATCTTTGATGTAATCATATGACATTATGAACAACTGCCACTAAATGTCTCCATCTGAGATAATACTAATAATTAGAAAAATAAATAAATCTAGACAGATTTTGGACCAGTTTGTGTTTATTAAAGAACTTGAGTATACTTTTTTAAAAATTAATTTTTTAAAAACAATTTGGGGTGACATTTGCTAATAAGATTACACAGATTTCAAGTGTACAATTCTATTATACATCATCTGTATATTACATTGTGTGCTAACCACCCAAAGTCAAATCATATAGTTATGCCCTCCTTTAGCCTTAACTACCTCCAACCTCCCCTTCCCACTGGTAACCACCATACTGTGTCTATGAGTTTCATTTTATATTCCACATATAAGTGAAATCATATGGTTCTTAGCTTTTTCTCTCTGAGTTACTTCACTTAGTATGTTTAATGTCCATCCATGTTGTTGCAAATGGGAGTATTTCATTCTTTCTTATAGCTGAATAGTATTCCATTGTATATATGTACCACATCTCCAATCATTTAGTGAAGGACAGTTGTTTCTATGCCTTAACCACTGTGAATGAACATAAGGATGCATATACCTTTGTGAATAAATGTTTTCAATTTTTTTTCTAGTAGATATCCAGAAGAGGGATTTCTGTTTACATGGTAATACAATTCTTAATTTTTGAGGACTTACTATACTGTTTTTTTATAGTGACTGTACCAGTTTACATTCCTATCAGGAATGAAGGAGAGTTCCTTTTTCTCCAAAACTTATCCAACACTTGTTATTACTTGTCTTATTAATAATAGCCATTCTAATAGGTATGATGACATAATTGATATTGTAAATGCCTTTTATCACAGAACATCAGTTTATACATTCTTCTTCAGTGCATATAACATTCTCAAAGACAGACCATGTGCTGGGTCACAAAACTAACCTCAATAAATTGAAGAAGATTTAAATCATACCTAGCTTATTCTGTGATCACAATGTTTTAAAACTAGAAATCAATTATAAAAATGAAGTAAAAATACACAAATATGTGGAGATTAAACAGCATAGATAAATTATATCTTAACAATTACATTTGTAAAGAAGAAAAAAAATTTCCCTTCTATCACCTGAGTTCTTAGTTGAGACTCCTATAATAAAGCGCACACACACACACACACACACACACACACACAGATTAACAGGAAAACTACAAAATAATAACATGTATTTAACATGGGTATTTTGGGGATACGCAGAGAAAATTAGTAACTCAAAGAGTTCTCTTTAAAATCCAGAATGAAATTTTAATAAGGAAAATGGAGGAGGAATGTGGGATTGTTGGGTGGAGGAAATGATTTTTAGGAAAGATGAATTGACCCTTAGAGAAATACAGGATGGGACAAAAGTAGGTTTATGTTGCTCAGAAGGAAAATAATATAATAAGTAATAATGTAAGAATAAACTCCATGTTTCACATACTTACAACTGTAAGCCGATTTTGACCCATCCTGTAGATGAGAGATATGATCATCTGTAACAAAGTTTCATTAGGTTTAATGTTGACTTCTAGTTTCCTCTCCTGTGTAAGAATCATCTTCCCTGGTTGATGAAACTCCAGGAGAGGAGATATATGACAACTGAGTTCTGTTTGGAGGGTCTGTGTTTAGGCAGATAAGGGGATTCTGAGAGAACCTCTTCCTGCATTCACTGTACCTTCAGCTGAGAGCAATATACCAAAGCAATACACTTTGGGGTAGCATGTCTAGAACTTCTACAGTCTTATTCTACTACTCTTCATAGTCCTGAATTTGGGTTGAAAGAAACAGTTATTGAAAAATCATAGCATTAAAGACAATGGTTAGAAGGAGTTAACAGGGGTGGGTTTTTTTGTGTTTTTTTTTTTTTTGCAGAGAAACCAATTTAACTTCATAAAAATTCTAGTATTTTTATAAGAACCAGCAATATTTTACAGTGAATAAATTATAAAATTTTAATCACAAAAATGTAAATTGTGTCAAATATTAACATTTTCATGGTTTATATTAAAGTATAGTAATCATATCTTCATAATCCATACTTTTAGTTTTAACATATAAGTAACTTTACCACATATTAACCAATGCCTATTTATATTAAAATTTCCATATCATTGAATTACAATTATTTCTTTTTTCACTCATCTTTAAAAAAAATTATTTATTTCAGAGAGAAATGGAGAGGGAGAGTGATAGAAACATCAATGATGAGAGAGAATCATTGATTGGCTACCTCCTCCATGCCCCACACTGGGGATCATACCCACACCAACATGTACCCTGATCAGGAATTGAACCATGACCTCCTGGTTCATATGTGGATGCCCAACCACTGGGCTATGCTGGCCAGACTATTTATTTAAGAAATATATAAATAAAATGCATTATCTTGTATATTCATGCTTCTCTATAATTATTATACTGAGCATAGTCTAAACTTTTTTTATTAACTTAAATATTTAATCAAACTAATGAATTCTAGTTTCTTCCCATGAAAACCAAAGAAAACTGGAAGATAGAACAATCACAGACTCCATAATCCTTTATCATCATAAGCATATATTTTTTATTAACTTACAAATGTTAAGATGGCAAGAAAGATAAACGGGCATATACAATATTATCAAAAGGCATTTGCATATTTTATAATGTTTATTATAAAATGTTTTACAATGATTAGGTTAAAAAAATGAAGTTTAGTCACTAAAGTTTATAGCTTTTTCTTTTAAAATATTCAGATACTCACTTTAATATGCTTTAAAATTAATTAAAAATTAAAATTATAACTGAAATGAACACATTTATACTATTAACCTTTAAAAAACTTATTATTACAAGTTTATTTAAACACAATTTTTTATATTCAAAATTTTAAACATTTGTGAAAACAAGAAATCTTTTCACTCTCAAAATCAATGTAGGAAAGGTATTCATTAAATGATAAGTTTAATCTTATGTTGCATACATTATAATATTGTGTTGACATTAATTTTATAGAATAGGATATAGAGACAGTAATTATTAGATCAATGATATTAAATAATGTTACTCTTTCCAAGAATGATATATTTATACACAAGTACACATACGTTTTATTAATATAATTTATGTGAACATAACTAATGTGCAATGACTCTTTAAATTATGTTTAAAAGTACCTTTTTATATATAAAAAAGCTATTTTTCTCATCTAGTAACTAGCAAACAAAATTATTACTCATTTACATGTTAAGTTAAAGATTTTTAAAAACAGATCACTTTTTTAAGCAAAATAATAGCAGTATAATTTTGTTTTAATTCTTTAAGAAACTCCTAAACATTTATTTAGAATTTGTATTCTTAGATTATACCCTACTGAAGACAAAATTTGTTTAATTTTCAAAATAGCTAATGAGAGGAAAAGAGAATGGGAGAAGAACATACATGCACACATACACACAGGAAGATTAAGATGGAGCTTACTTTAGACAAAAATAGAATTTTCATTGTTAGAAGCTAATTATCTTCTCTCTGTAAGAGAAAATGATCATGTGCTGCCTGTTTTGAAATCTGCACGTGTGCACACACACGCTGATTCTCAAAGAAAATATTTTTTACAGTAGTCTCTCTTTAAGTTACGTCTTTTTAGATAAATCTAGCTATAAAAATTTCTCACTAGGGTTTTTACCATTTTTTTCCTAATAAACCTTTCAAAATAACAAATATATCTAATGCACTACATTAATATTGCGTGAATGACCTTAACATTTACCTTCTAACATTGTTCATTGAATTTCCTTCTCTGTGCCCACCAGGTTAAAGCTAATACACCACACTGTACTCATACTCTACCCAGATTTTTTCCATCTAAGGTTCACCTTAAAATACCACAGCCCACAACCTAAAAAAATAAAATAAAATGAAAATTATTTTATTTCCTTAATTTGAGGCTACAGTGACTCTTTCTTAAGTACTGATGGAGCGGATGGTCTTACGGTAGGAAGTCTAATAAAATTAACTTTCCTTGAACAGCAATTTTTATTTGTTTATTTTTGACAAGCCCAGTCAACTATAATCAAACTAAAACTGAATTCAATTGCTTCCAAACCATCATTTTACTCAAGTGAACTTAAAAAAAAGTATATATATCCCCTTTTCTGCTTCTTCTGTGTCCTAAATAATTTATTGAATTTTTCTGTCCTTCTACTTTCATATCACTAATAACAATCAATCATAATTATTGCATCTGTGCATTAACTAAATAGAACTATTCCTGATCCCTCTGTAATAGGTCTGAACTTACCTCAGTTTCACAAATATATTTTCCCTGCCCATTTTCACAATAATGTACATATGCATAAAATATTATATTATGTTTGATATTATTTTATGTTAACAAATGTTATTAAATATTTGTTAAATATTATATTACATAAGTGTTTTACTACTACTTAAAATAAATAAAATTTGGGGAGTTTCAAGATGCTGCAGAGTAGGTGAAAGCTATGCTCACCTCTCCCCCGCATCAAATCACATTTGCAGCTAAATTATAGAGCAATCAATTTGAATGAAAAACTAAAGGACAGCTGAAGAGGAGTATCACATTCAATAATTTATAGAAGAAGCTACATAGAGACTGGGAAGAAGGAGGTAACGCAGAGAGCTGGTGGCTGAAAAGCTGGAAGAATATCTCAGCTACCAAAGACCCGCTGAGGAGTGTGGTGTATCAAACCCAGGACGGGACTCCCAACTCAGAGCCATGAAATAGAGCCTGTGTAACATCTGGAAGTTAAAATTAATGGGGACTCTCTCTGCTGAAAAGAGGAGGTAGTCTGCTAGAATAGCAAGTGCTCTCCTAAATGGCCAATACAGAGGAGTTTGCTCTTGAGCACTAAACTAGGGTTCCAGAATTGGGAAAGTGACACAGGGCATATACAGACATAAAGAGGATTTGGAGCATGAGCTACTGAGATCCTATCCCAGGTCAATATCCCACACTGCCCTCAGGTGCCATCTTCCCAGCCTCTGGAGTGCACTAACCTGAAACCCCAACTGCTGGCAAGCTCAAGTCCTGAAGAAAGGGATGTGGGCTATACCAAACAGGGTTTATTAGTGTGCTTTTTAACTGGAGAAACTAAAGGCAGGGACTCAGAGACATTTAACTTTGAGGCTTTGGAAAAGGGCCAGATTTACCCTGACCTGCAGGTTCAGTGAACACCACCCCCAGGAAAACTGTTTTGTTCTACCTTCCCAAGTCCAGTGCCCTTGCCCTGCTGAGTTCAGATCTACAAAGAAAAGAAGCTCTGCTCAGAGTTGGGACCTTCAAAGTTCATCACCCTCAGAGATTCTGGTATGGCTCAAGCAGGTGCAGCTACATAGCTCATAAGAGTCACAGAGTTTTCTCTCCTCCTAGGCTTGACTGGCACCATCCCAATAGACTATCTTGATCTGTTTTCTTAAGTCTGGTGGTCCAGTCTGCTGAGCTTGCTCTTGAAGTGGGAATAGCTGACTGCACCAGACCAAGTCAGTGGTGCGCTCTTCCTGAGGGAGCTAGAGTTGTGGGCTTTAGCAGAGACTGAGTTGTATGGCTGTTGCAGAAGCTGCATTCTCCCCATTGACTGCCTGATCACGGAGTCCCCAAGTAGAGGACCCACTAATCCCATCCTCCTGACCCAGCTTTCTCAAACTATTGAGTTTACACTGTGTAGAGGGTCAGTGAGGACGTAGCCAGCTTGGGTCCATTCTACAGTCTTTCTTCAGAATGTTCTTAAGGATGTCCAGACAACCTCATGGGATGGTGGCATAGCCAACAGATAGACACTTACCTCAGAGAGCATTGGACCTTTTATTGATCTGCCTTAGGTCATAGCTGTTAATAGCCATAGCTGACCCTTGTACACATTTTGGCCCTTCCTACAAAAACCTAGACCTAGTAGACAGAGTCATAATCAGTCAATAAAATGGTAGCTTCAGAAAAGTAGAGCAAGGCCGGTTACACATAACATCTGACATGAATCTGCCTAAGAACACCAATTGAGTAGGCCCAGAACCAACACAACCAGTGGTAAGCTTCAAACATCAAAGGACCCTGACTCAACTGGCCACACAAGTGGCATATGAAAAGGGGAACTTGGGAGAACCAGCTTGGAATAACTGTCTCCAGGGGTGGCCCATGTACAGCAACTCATACACTGTGAATGAAGTCTATCCTTAGTGTTAGTCAGCCTCAGGGTTAACTCCCCCCACCAATGGGGCAACAACATTCAAGACTCAATAATAACAGGAGAGAGAACATAGCACCCATAAGAATCATTTCTGAAGCACCCAGCTCAGGTGATTTAGAAGATTGTGCCATTGAGACTCACAAGGTACCTAGATTCAAAAGCTCTCATAACACACTTTGAAGACAAAGTAGATATGCCTAACACAGAGATTTTAGAAAGCTTTACTTAAGTCTATGTAGTATGGCTCAGTGGTTGGACATCAACCTATGAAACAGGAGTCAAAGTTTGATTCCTGATGGACAGGCCCTGGTTTCCAGCCTGATCACCTATAGGAAGTGTGGAAGAAGCAGCCGATCATGATTCTCTCTCATCATTAAGGTGCCTTTTTTTTTAATGAAATTTTTATTATTGAAATTATTACATATGCCGGCCTTCTTCACCCATTAACCCTGTTTAGCTCATCACTGCCCCCCTCCAAGAACTTCTCCACCCTATTATCTGTGTCCATATGTTATGCATATATGCATACACCTTATTTGGTTGATGACTGCCTACTCACCCACCCTCCCACACTTAATTTCTGAGATTCCACAGTGTGTTCTATGCTACTGTGTCTTTGGATCTATTTTATTCATCAGATTATTTTATTCATTAGAGTACATATAAGAGTGAGACCATATGATACTTGTCTTCTTCTGATTGACTTATTTAGCTTAGTATAATACTTTCCAGGTCCTTCCATGCTGTCTCAAAGGATAAGCAGTTCTTTCTTACAGCTATATGGTATTCCATGATGTAAATGTACCACTGCTTTTTTATCCTGTTGATGATAGCCATTTTGACAGTTGTAAGAGGATACCTCATGGTTGTTTTAAATCACATCTTTCTGATTAGTGACTTAGCATTTTTTCTTTCATATGTCTCTTGGCCATCTGTATGTCCACTTTGGAGAAGTGTCTATTTAGGCCCACTTTTTAACTGGATTGTTTGTCTTTCTTTTGTTAAGTTGAATGAGTTCATTATATATTTTAGATATTAACCTTTTATCAGATATAAAATTTACAAATATATTCTCCCATACATTGGGCTACCTTTTAATTTGGTGATGGTTTCTTTTGTGTGTAGAGGCTTTTATTTTGATTTAGTTCTATTTTTTTAATTATTTCTTTAGTTTATTTTACCCAAGAAGATGTATCTGTAAATATATTACTATAAGAGATGTTTGAGACTTTGTTGCCTATGGTTTCTTCTAGGATTTTTATGGTTTTCCAAAGTCTTTTCTCCATTTTGAATTTATTCTTGTATATGGTGTAAATTGATGGTCTAGTTCCTTTTCCTTTTCCTTATTTTTATTTATTTATTTTTTGCATGCGTCTGCCCAAATTTATTTCTGGCACCATGTATTGAAGAGACTGTCTTTACATTGAATGTTATTGTTTCCTTTATCAAATATTAATTTTAGTTAATGGCTTGGGTTGGTTTCTGGTGTTTCTGTTCAGTTCCATTTTACTATATGCCTATTTTTGTGCCAGTACTGGGCTGTTTTGATTACAGTGGCATTGTGGTATAACTTAATATCTGTGATCCCTCCAACTTTGTTCTTTCTCAAAATTGTGGAAATTCAGGGTCTTTTATTTGTTCCGTCTAAATTCTCAGAGATTTTTTTTTCTAGATCTGAAATTATGCCATTGGTATTTTAATTTGGATTGCATCAAATTCGTAGATTACTTTGAGTAGTATGGATATTTAATGATGTTAATTCTTCTAGTCCACGAACACTTGTTTATATCTTCCTCTATCATTTTTCAACATCCTGTAGTTTTCTAGTACAAGTCTTTTACCACCTTGGTTAAGTTTATTCCTAGTTATCTTAATTTTTTGTTGCAGTAAATGGTATTGATTATTTAGTTTTTCTTCCTGTGAACTCATTATTGGTGTATAAAAATGTCATGGATATTTGGGTGTTGATTTTGTGTCCTGCTACATTGTCATATTCATTTATTAAATCTAGTCAGTTTTTTTGGTGGAGTCTTTAATGTTTTCTATGTATAATATCATGTCATCTGCAAATAATGAGAGTTTTATTTCCTCCTTTCCAACTTAGATGCCTTTTATTTTTTTCTTCTTGTCTGAAGGCTGTGGCTAGGACATGCAGTACTATATTGATAAAGAGTGGTTAAAGCAGACATTCCTGATTTATTCCTATTCTTCAGTATACTGGTTTTAGATTTGCCCATTGAGTATTATATTTGCTATAGTCATATATGGCCTTTATTAGGTTGAGATATCATCCCTCTATCCCCACTTTGCTGAGAGTTTTATAAAAAATGGGTGTTGGGTTTTGTCAAATACTTTTTCTGCATTTATTGATATGATAATGTGATTTCTGTCTTTCAGTTTGTTTATGGGATGTTTCATGTTTAATGATTTGTGAATATAATACCAGTCTTTCATGCCTGAAATAAATCCCACTTGGTTATGATGTAAGAACTTTTTAGTAATATTGCTGGAGCCTATTTGCTAATATTTTATTGAGGATTTTGGCATCTATGTAGACAGCATATAAATGGGTCATGTTTTTATATCCATAACCTAACTTATGTCCTTTGGAGCATTTATCCATTTACATTTAAGGCTATTATTGATTACAGGTTCAGTGCATGGAATTCAAGCATGGGGGGAGGGGAGTGACCCTTAGCCCAGCCTGCACTTTCTCTAATCTGGGACTCCTCAAGGGCAGTCAGCCATCCTTCTTACAATGCAAGACTGCTGACTCCCAATTACTTGCCTGCCTGCCAGCCTAATCACCCCACAACCACTCCCCTGCAAGCCTGATCAAAGCCTAATTGTTCCCCTGCCAGCCCCATTGCCCCTAACTGACCTCCCCTGCTGGCCTGCCCCTCCAACTGCCCTCCCCTGTAGACCTAGCCCCTGCAACTGCCCTTCCCTGCAGGCTTGGTCCCCCCAATTGCCCTCTCCTGCAGGCCTGGTTCCCCTCAACTGCCCTCCTCTGCAGTCCTGTCCTCCCCAACAGGATAGGTATTTATATATTGCCATTTTATTTCTATATGCCTATGTGTTTGTTTTTTTCTCTTTCTCTCTCTAAACACACACACACACACACACACACACACACACACACATACACACACACACACACACGTTGCCTGGTGCATGAAAATCATGCACATTAAAAGGGTATTAATTAGATAAAGTATTTTAATATTACTATTTGCCCTTTCCCTATAATAGAAAAATGGAGATGAAAGAAAATTAGTAAAATGTATATAAAATAATATATAAACATATTAATGAATAAACAATCACAATATGATATAATAATAATAAAGCCATGATATAAAAATAACAAAAACATGATATGAAAACAAAACAAAATAAAAAACATGATGTAAAAACAATACTAATACAAACAAGGACCTTGCATAATCAGGCTCCTTCCTCTCTGCTGTCAGGGTCTGGAGTGCAGGCAAATGGAATTCCTGGCTTTCAGGCCACTGACAGCAAGCTGACCAATGGTCTATTCCACAAGGAATGTGGCTCCCTCCTTCCTCTTGTCAAGTCCAGTTTGAAGGCTTTCCATGCCCCTGATCATAAAGGGGGTCCCCTCTGAGGTGCAGAGCTGGCCTGAGCTAGGGGCTGCTGGCAGTTTGAAGGCTGGCCATGCCCAAGACCACAGTGGGGGTCCCTTTGGAATGCTGAGCCAGCCTGGGCTAGAGGCCACCAGCAGATTGAAGGCTGGTCATGCCCCCAATCCAGATGGAGGTCCCCTCATGATGACCAGTCATTTGATTGTTTCAGTTGTGACACCTCTTGGCCTTTTATTTATATATAATTCCTTCTTCTCATTACAGTTATCCCTTAGCATTCCTTGCAGTGCTTATTTGGTGGTGATAAATTTCTTTAGCCTTTTTTTGGGGGGGGAGGAGGATCTGGGAATCTCTTTATTTCATTATATATTTTGGATATCTTAGCTAGATATATTAATGTTGGTTTCAGTTCCTTGCTTCACATTACTTTGAGTACCCCATGCCATTCCCTTCTGGCCTGTGCGTTTCTAATGATAAATCAGGTGTCATCCTTATGGGAGCTCCTTTATAGGTAACAAATAATTTTTCTCTTACTACCTTTAAGATCCTCTCTTTGTCTTTAAATTTTGGAATTTTAATTATGAAGTGAATGGGCATGGACCTGTTTGGGCTCTTCTTGCTCTGGAATCTCTGTGCCTGTGCCTCCTGGATTTGTATGACTTTTTCCTCCAGCAGGTCAGGGACATTTTCTGCCATTCTTTCTTCAGACACCTTCTCTATCCTTTGCTCACTTTCTACTCCTTCTGACACACCTATTATGTGAATATTGTTATGTTTCATAACAGTTCCCTTAAGTTGTTCTCCTGTGTTTTAATTTTTTTTTTTTGGTTCCCTGATTGAGTGATTTTTTTCTACCCTATCTTTTAATTCACTGATATAATCCTCAGCTTCCCCTAATTTGTTGTATATTAATTACACTGTTATTTATTAGTTCTATGTCATTTTTATAGTTACCATAGAATTTCTCATGCTGTTGAACATCTTTGTCATCATTAATTTGAACTGTATGTCTAATAAATGTCTTATCTCCATTTAATTTAGCACTTCTGGAGAATTCTCTTATTCTTTCATTTGGTTTGTATTTTTGTCTTCTTACTTTGACTGCCTATTTGGTTTTGTAACTCTGTATTAGGTAGATCTGCTACACCTCTCAATTTCTAGTGCATCACAAGGTCAAATGCTGTTGCTGACTAATTAGGCCAGGCAAAGACTCAAAGCTTCCAGATATCTGCCTCTGCCAGCAGACTGATTGTATTCAGTCTTGAGTAGCCTCAGGCAATCATCCACAAGTGGGGCTAGAGTTCTTATTAAAGGGTGTAGCAGTTGTTTCTTCCAGGAGAATAATTGTTATTTTTACTCACTTAATAGGGCTCAGAAACTACATAGGATGGGATAAGGAGTTTTCCAACAGGGTTGGGCAACTGCTTCCCTCCCAAACAAAAACTGCTTGGATATCTTCCTGAGAAAGATGTTCTTCCCATAGTGAAGGAATAACTCAGAACAAGAAATAAGGGTGTCTGCCTACTGAGTTTTCAGACCCAGAGCTTTCAACCCTGGCTCCAGTCAATCTGCCCTCCCTTTGCTGGAGTCTAAGATAAATAAATGGCTGCACACACAATTTTATTGATTGGTTCTTTAAGAGGGTGCCTGCATTTTTACCTGTCTCCTCCTGGCAGACAGAAAGCCTGCTGCTGATGTTATATGGGCACATTTAACAGTTTTGGTACTCTAGACTGGTTGGCCAACTTTGGTTTTAGATCCAAGATTTCCCAGTGGGAACCCCCCAAAATTTAAGCTGCTATCTTTGATAGCCCAACCAGTCCTCTTGCACCTCTTCCCTTCTGACCAGCCTCCATGTTGTCTCACTTTTAATCTTTGGTTGTCAGGTTCTCTCCAGCTACTCTTCAGGTGATTATTCAGGGTGTTTTTTGTTTGTTTGTTCACTTTTGTATTGCAGGTATAATTTCTGGGAGCATGTCAGTGTAGCATCTATTTAGTCTGCCACCATATTTTATCTCTCAACATTGCTGGTTCTATTTCCCTTATCCTCTCCTATATTCTCTAATATCAATATAAATATAAATTTTTAAACTTTACTAGTGATATTGAGGAATATTTCATATTAATTAATCAATCTTCAGGACTATACAGTAATTCTAAATATATATGCAATCATATAACATACAAATTGATATAATTAAATATAATAATAAGTATTAAAATCCATGATCATAAGATGGTAACAAATATTAGCATCTCAGTAGTAAAGGGAGTTTCTTTGTGCAATTACAAGGTGGATTTGCTTAAGGGTGGAGAAAAAGAAGATGATGAAGCTAAATATTAATGATAAGGTAAATATAGAATAATGTCCAAGGGGGGGAAAACAAAAAGAAATTCCAAAGATATGGCTATAGGGAGAAGAATATGGATTAAAAATATGTCTGGATAATTCATAAACTGCAGTCAACACTGAGAGACAGATATAAATTAAATAAATGTACTGTAGCTTCTTTGCAGATAGTACCATGTTTATAAAATATCTTACTAAGAATTGTCAGTAATAACATGCATAGGAAAAGTAAATTCTATATAATGTCACTCTAACATTAACTATATTATAGATTGAATATTAGTTTAATTGATCCATGTAGAGATATAATGATGCACCATATATTTCATGATTCAATAGTTTAATGCATTTATCACTACAAATATTTCATGTAATATATAAACCTTTTAAATGCTAACGTAACCATTTGTGAGACTTAATCATAAAAACAACCTATCCAATATATTTTGATTTATTTGCAGAGATTTCATGGTCTGAACTAAATTATGGGGAGGAGGAAAGAGTTGATTATGATTCTTATTTTTTGCCATTAATTCTGAAAGAGTACTTAAAGTTATTACAAAGGCTTCTCTACATATTTGTCTGCACTTAAATAAACATAAGAGCATTTGAATGATAACTTTTAACTTATTAATTGTGTAAAATGATCAATTAAATGTTACTTATATGTACTATTATTTCTAAAATCATTAGGGCTCTGATGCTAATACAAAGATACTTCAAATTTTCAGTTTGTAATAATACACAAATAATATAGCTGAAGAGTTGGAATAAATGGACAAATAATTGTTTCCTATAAGAACTAAATTTCAGGTGTTCTACTATTCCCTAAATATTTAAGTGCATATATTCTAAACTAACACAATATTTATATAGAGTGCAGTTACCAAAATAAATGAATAGAGATTGATGTTTTACTACCATCTAATTTATATGTCTTGTTCAAGTTTGAATACTTTCTTTTATAACAAAATAATCAAATTCAATATCACATAAAGATTTTGTGATCTTGTGTGTTTATTATCCTTTAATTTTGCAGTTTCTCAAATCTCTTATTCTATAAAAAGTCCATCAACTTGGGTTTCTCTTATATTCTTCATGCACAGAATCAGATTATGAAATTTCATTAGAAATATTACAGATATAATAAGATCTTCCTCTCATTGCATTTTATTGAATTTCTCCAAATAATCTTAATATTAATTTTGATCATTTGATTAAGGTGGAATCTTCTAGGTTTACCATGGCAAAATTTCTTTTTCTTTAGTTTAATAAATACATGCTTTATGGGAAGATATTTGGAGGCTATGTAATATCTTATTCTTCATCAAATACTTTCACAGCAGTTTCAGCATCCATACACAAATGTCTTCTAAATTGTTACTCTGAAGATTGCTGAGTATGACTTTTAAATTTCCATTCTTCCTTCTATATATATTAGTTGGCTTTTCAGTATAAGGTAGAGCTTTTTTTTCTAGTTTACATATAATTTTATTTATCTATATCAACTTATTTTATGCAATGGGATTTAATTTGTTAATGTCATTATTCATTTGATACAAAAATAGTCCCAGTTTTAGTTAGTGCAAATTCCCTTCCAATGGCTTCTGTGTCCTTTAGATATTTCTCCATCTTAATTTGAGTACTTTCTTAACTTCCAATATAGCAAGATATCCCTGGCTTATCTCATGCTTTACCTAAACCCTACAAGATCCCTGGCATCTTATAGTGATGAATTGTATTTAGATCTCCAAATTTGTATATTTGGTGTGTACTCTATACTATTACAGTGCTACTTATCCTAAGCCTCTTATTGAACAGGGATAGGAAATACATATTTAGAGATATATGTTTACATTAGCATTTGTTTATATACTTAATTTACACCAATAATTATTTCTACACTAGGGGACCAGTGCATGAAATTTGTGCACTGGGGAGGAGGGTTGGAAATACCTCAGCCCAGCCTGTCCCCTCTTACAGACTGGGAGCCCTCAGTGGATGTCCTACTGATGGCGAGCAGGTCTAAGCTGAAGTCTGGCCTCCATCTGCAGGAGTTGACTGGTGCTGATCAGGGGAAGATGCCCTCCCCAGCACCCTGCTGCTGCAGCCACTGCCATCCACCACAGCCACTAAGATGTCTCCATCAACCAGGACTTCAGTCCCTTCACCATGAAAAATGACAACTTTCTTTAGTCATTTTGAAGATGTGTCTTTTATAAGCTATGATCTTTCTTCTCTTCTCCCCTCCCCT
>PVJN01049846.1:0-15073 GCA_004026805.1 Lasiurus borealis
CCCAGGACTCGAGTTCAGCACAGCCAGGAGCTTCCATCTCTCGCCTGCTTGAGGAAGCCAGCCACGCACTCAGCCACCTGTGCACTCAGCTGCCCATCCTCTCCACGCACACGTCTCTGTACCTCAGCCTTTTGCAGCTCCTCTGAGTCTCAATATGTTTTCCTTTTTCCTTCTAGTTGTAGAATTTCCACTCAGCCAGTTTTCCCTGTGGTTCTGGATGGTGTTCGTTCTATCTTTTAGTTATAGTTTTGATATTGTTGTGTGAGGCAGCTGTTTAGGTGTTCACCTGTGCTGCCATCTTGGCTTCTCCTGGCTTTTTATTTTTAAATAATTTTAGATTTATAGAAGAGTTGAAAAGATGGTGGAGAGTTCCCATATGCCCTTCACCTAGCCTCATCTAATATTAATATCCCATAGAACTATGGGATAGTTCTCAATATTAAAAATTAACACCGGTACAATATTATTAACCAAACTACAGACATGAGTGGAATTTCCCCCGTTTATTTCACTGATGCCCTTTTTCTCTTCCCGGACCTAATCCAGTCCCAACACACGGCATTTAGTCAAACATTCCCTGCCTCTAAGCTGTGACCCTGACACTCGGGGAGCACAGCAGTCAGGTATTCCATAAGATGTTCCCCCGTTGGGGTTTGTCGGGTGTTTTCTCTTGAACGTTCTGAGGTGACGGATTTGGGGGAGCTTATCACAGAGGCACAGAGCCCGTCTCCTTGTGTGACAATGGGCACCCCCCACACACAGCAGCATCACTTGTTCCTGGTGATGTTAACACTGATCACAGCTCTCCCCACTGCAAAGTGAGTTCTTTTCCACATTTGCTCTTCACCGCCACAGTCCAATGCTCTCCATCAACGTCACTGGTGCCGGAGATGGTGCCGGAGAAGCACGCGCCTCCCAGGCCGGGTGTTCAGAGAAACAAAAAGGCCAGAACAAAAGGACTCTGGAGTTGCCTGCGGCAGGGCCAACTGTCGGCAGCCTGCACAGCATTTAGAACGGCAAAGGGCGTGCTCCCCACCACCGGACTCGTTCAGAAAGGCTTCCCCGGGGTGGCAGCGCTTAAAAGAGATGGAGACAGATGGCAGGGAGGGAGGGCCATGCCAGGCAGGGACCCGGCACCCGCGTGGGCCTCCTCACCAGGAGCAGCCAGCAGGGACGGGACCTAAATAAGACGGCAGTGGCCAGAGTAAAATCACAGGAAGGTCATCACCACCACCTCCGTCTCCAGGCAGGAAGCCTCTGAAGCCTGCCCGGTCCCTTAAAAACACCTGCACGGGCACAGCCTAGAAACAGAACAACAGTTTCCAGAATGGAAACCCTCCAGGCAGCGCAGCATCCCACGTTTCTCCCCGCCCCTCCCCCTCTGCGCTCCCACCGCACTCTGCTCCCCCTGGCATTTATCACAGCTGCCTTTGTTTCTGGAGGCAGGCAGGCGTGCCAGTCTGAGCTCTCCCCCAGCCTACCTCCACGGGGCTGCAGGGAGCGCGGGGACCCGGCACAATCCTCCTCTCCTCCCACCCCCTTTTCCTCTGGGCACTGAGCCCAGAGCCTGACACACAGTAGGCACCTACCAAATGTGTGTGCGGGAAGCTGGGGAGATAGCTGCTTCGCTTCTGAGAGAAGCTTTGAGAAGAATAGTCTAAAAGACATTTTGTGACGCCCATCGCCTTCCAAAGCTCAAAAAATCATTTAAAAACCTGATGACTGTGAAATTTCAATTATATTCACAAGCAAAGCTGGAGTGAACTGCAAGAAGAACAGAGCAGCAGCTTTGCATTGGGAAGGCCAAAGGGGCCTAAGAGAGGAGAAAGCAGGATGCGGACCAGCCTGAAGCCACGCCCATCTGTTTCCAGAGATTAGCTGCACCTAAGCAGACTCTAATGTATAGCCCTCGAAAGAGGGAACAGCTCCAGGGACATTAGAGAACTGTGAGGATGGGTAAGTCAAAGCCATGAACCAGCTATCAAACATAACTTAGCGCTCAAAGGCTACATTAATAGAGGTATAACATTCATTCTAAAGGAGGTGATAGGCCTATTCTGCTCTGTACTTGTTACATCACAGTCAGAGACTGGTTTCATCAAGACAAGCTGGATTTTGTGCAGAGATTGGTCTTAATGGATAAAGGTCTGGACTTGGCCAGTGAACAGATGGGAAGAGTATTCCAGATGAAGGATAATATATGTGAAAAAAATCTGGGACTAACTGCTTCTGAGGAGCTGAGGAAGGCCAGCATGGTTGAAAGAGAAAAAGCAAGTTGTAGCCAGACTTGAGGCTGGAGAAGTGGGTGGTGGCCAAATCGGCAGGGTCTCATACATCATATACAGTTTGGATTTTATCCCAGGAAAAAGAATCCTTAATCTATTATTTCAGGCCCAGGACCTACATTGGGCTAAGTCCTCAGACAACACACACACACACACACACACACGCTTCTCTGTGTCCAGAAGGGACACTAACTACATTGGAAGAGCTTCAAAGAAGCCAGAAGTGGGAGATCCCCCGAGCCTTGACCCTAATATTTGAACATGGCCCAGTGAAGAACGTGGCCAAAGCTGCCATTGGGTTATCTGGCCTTCCGGGATCTCAGAGGGCCCGCAACTGGCAGAAAAGGAAACAGAATTACAAGATTTGTACCATTTTTTTTTTCAGGGAGGCGGAGAGGAGTCTTACCCTGAAGAAAATGAGGAGCAGAGCTGATCTCTTTCCTGCTGCTACACTTCCCTTAAAGACAAAAGAAGTAACCATCCACTCCACTCTCCCTACAGTGTGCACAGCCAGGTACCCACATAGTAGGTACATATCTGCCTAAGGAGACCTCTGTAGGAGGTTCATTAGGGCAAACCACTGACGATCATCACTTCATCCCAGGGGGAAAGTGGGGGAGTCCCACTGCCCTCCCTCCTTTTTCACATTTCCTAGACACTGCTGCTGCTGCTGCTGCTGCTGCTGCTGGAACCTCCACCCACTCCCCATTCTCCACAAAGTTGCCATGTTGCTGTTGCTGCCCCCACTCTGAACCAGAATGGAGTACCCACTCCCAGGTCAAAGTCCAGGAGGGGCGTGTCTGATGGTCCTGAGCCTGTGCCCTGACAGCAAAGGGAAGCGAGGAAAGGAGTTTTCAGATGCTCTGCTGAGGCTGTCAGGTTCCCACCAAGACTCGGAAGATGAAAGAATTCTCAGCCATGGAATGGTGGTTCTGGTGCAGGGAGGCCTATAGGTATATATATGACCGTTGCTGGTGGTTTGTAACAACCCGGCCCCTGGTCTCCATTTCTGTCCTGGCCAATGCCCTCTTGATATTAAGCAGCAGCAAGTTCAAGACTAGGAGTCATAGGGGTTGGATTACAAGGCGTCTGTGAGGCTCAGAGAATAGAGGGGCAGGAGCCAGCCTCTACCCAGGCAAATCCCTTAGGTCTATGATCCCAAAACTCCATAAGACCCAGAATCCTCATGATTTTCTGCTAGAAACATACAGAAGGGATTTGTAGATCCCACGTGGACAGACCTTCCATGTTGAAACCCAATGTTCACTCCCAGTAGAGGCAGAATCTATGTGATGAGCTGAGCTGCCTTCTTCCCCCCAAGGTAGTCGGTCTTGGGGGAGCCACATACAAGAGTTGCAAAGACTTTGTCTCAAAGACTCATCTAAAACAAAGAGACACTCTCTGTCCCCTGCCTGCCCCCAACATATGCCTCGAACTTCCTACTCCTTTAATCCCACATCAAGACACAGGAAGCTACCATGAGGCTGATTTCACCCTTTCCCTCGAGTCCTAGGCTCCTAACCCCTTAGAGCAGTGGTTCTCAACTTGTGGGTCGCGACACCTTTGGGGGTCGAACGACCCTTTCACAGGGGTCGCCTAAGACCATCGGAAAATGCAGATATTTACATCACGATGAATAACAGTAGCAAAATTTCATGGTTGGGGGTCACCACCACATGAGGAACTGTATGCAAGGGTCTTGGCCTTAGGAAGGTTGAGAACCACTGCCTTAGAGTCTGTCTGTCTGCACTTCTGCACCTTTCAAAGACAGAAAAACTACCCATGAGACCAGGCCATCCGTCTTCTGGAAAACTCCAGCACCTTATAAAATCCCTTCCTGAGACCCCAAGTCCAGAGGACCCCCCCCCTTGACAACAGCAGGATTCCAAGGACAATAGTCTGCCTCCATGCCCACCAGAGGGAGCAGCGTCTGCCCACCAGCACTCCCTCTCTTTCTGTCCAGGTCCGTACCTACGACAGGTAGAGGCTGAGAAGAAGGGCTCCCCCTCCCCCACCCAGGGAAACACACTAAAATTAAACCGCAGTGAGAGCAGGATGGCTGCAGCTACCCTCACCCCCATGATTAATTTAGGACACACCACACCACACCATCCGTCTCTTCCCAGAAATTAGATGAAACCCTTAGGGAAGAAGAATGATCCTGTTACATAATCGCACACTTGAGACACCAGCACCATCCCCCTCCAACCCCCTCCCCCTTTATCCTAGAGAAAGAAAGAATAATAATAATAATAATTAAGCCAGTCTATTTACAGTTCTGAAAATCAGCAGTTCCAGGCCACACCTGCTAGGGTCGAGCTGAGCTGTGGAAAGACTCCACGAGACGTCCCCAAGTCTGCCACACTGTAGCAGGCAAGAGGCGGGAGCTGCCAACACCGCCCCCCTCCCCTTCGGGGAGAACACGAGGGCTATTTAGAACAGCTCTCGGATGAGGTCAAGGAGAGGAAGCTGAGACTCTGAAGGGCATTTCATGTTGTGAAAGCCAGCCAGCGGCCCAGGCTCATCATTCAACATAAGCCACACAGATTTATTTATATTTTTGCACAAAAGAGGGAAATTACTTAGCTGTAGGGATCAATTCTTCAATCCAATGTTTCTAACTTGGCAATAAATTTATTTCCCCATCTCCCTTTTTTCCTTTTCATCTTTTTAGCAGCCAAAGGGAATAAGCCTCCCTCTGGAGAGGCTGGGGGTGGGGACAGGAAAGGAAGGAGGCTAGGGAGAAGCAAGGCGCCACTCCAGGAGGCCACTCCCTGGGCAGCCTGGCTTTGAGGAGTGAGCACTGCAGTGGGGAGTCCAGAGACCAGAGGTGCAGACCCTAGTTCAGTTGCTTTTCTGCTGCGTGAGGCATCCCGAATGAGTCAGAACTCCCTTTCTTTTTTTTAATATATTTTATTGATTTTTTTCTTTTCAGAGAGAAAGGGAGAGGGATAGAGAGCTAGAAACATCGATGAGAGAGAAACATCAATCAGCTGCCTCCTCCACACACCCCCCCACACACACACACATACACTGGAGATGTGCCTGCAACTAAGGTACATGCCCTTGACCGGAATCGAACCTGGAACCTTTCAGTGCGCAGGCTGACACTCTATCCACTGAGCCAAACCGGTTTTGGCAGAACTCCCTCTCTGAATCCCTGCAATGGGGACAGCTATTCCAGGTCCCACCAGGGAGGTGTGAGAAGAAAATGGAAACAGATATATTCAGGTTTCCAGTCCAGCAACCCATACATCACCATGACTGATGGAAGATGAACTTGAATCTGATGGGATGGCGTGTCCCACAGCCTCTCCCTGCCCAGGATGCATGGCCTGTGGTGGTACAGAGATATCATCGCCTGAGTGAGAGAACATCTAGGCCATTTCCCGAGGCAAGAGACCACTGGGAGCCCCCTCCCCTACCCCAGCCCCTCAGAGACAATGTGTGGGACAGCCCTGGCCTCATGCACCCAGAGCCCAGGGAGGCCTCCAGCCACAGGCAGGTCTGAGGCATGGTCCCGCCGGCATGATGGCACGCCTTTTCTCTGGTGAAAATGCAGGCCATGTAAATGCACCTGCTGGTCAACTCGAGTCCGTGGTGGAGACAGTCACCTGGGAAGAAGCAGGCTCATGGGGAGCAGGGCGGGGGATGGGACAGGAAACGTGCTTGCTGGAGATGCCTGGAGCAGCAGGGTGTGGATTGTCAGGTGGAAGGAAGAGCCAGGATGAAGACAAGGAAGCAAGCAGATGCAGGGTCTTCGGGAGGCTCAGGGTGGAGAAAAGGAGGCGAAAGACCGTCCTTGGAGGCCTGTACCGAGTGCCTCCTCCCCCAGGAAGATCTTTCTGACTTCTGGCCGTGCTCCTGCTCCCAAGGTGACCACTAACCATGCCCCTGGAAGACTCCTTCCCACTGGCATTCAAGACCAAGTGTCTCATTCTCATAGGCTCTCACTCCCCACATTCAGCCCCTACCATCCAGCTCCCGGCCTTTGCGCCGGGCCTGGCCTCCGCTGTCTTCCTTTTTATTGGTTAAAACTCTCAGGGTCCTACTATGTCTAACTCAAATACCCCCTAAAGCTTCCTCCTGCACTGTTGTCATCTGCTGCCCAAATCCTCAGAACGTTTGTCCTTTGGGGGGCTCCTGGTATACCTTGTCCTGTTGCAGCAACACCCATTCAAAACCAACGATTTGTTGAGGGTGGAATAATACACATGCCATTGCATACCACGAAACACCACTCAGCAATAAAACGAACAAGTCACCTGTACATACAACAACATGGGTCTCAAAAATAGCATGCTGAGAAAAAGAAGCCAAACATAAGAGCACATCCTATGTGAGTCCCTTTACAGAAAGTCTTAGAAGAAGCAAACCTAATCTATGGTGATAGGAAAGCAGAACAATGGCTGCCTTTGGGGGCAATTGGATGGGCTTTGGTGGAAATGGATGGGCAGGTCGTGGGGATTCCCAGGGGTGATGAGATCGTCCTGGCCTGAGCTGGCTTAGCCACGTGTGGTGACGGAGCACCTGAAACATGGTTGTCTGGACTGAAGTGTGCCGGAGGTATAAAATATACCCTGGTTTTTCAAAGTCTTGGGATGAGTAAAAACAACATAAAATATCTCATTAATGAATCTCTATCCTGGTTACATAGTGAAATGATAATATGTTGGATATACTGTATGAAGTAAATATTCTATGAAAATTAATTTCACCTGTTTCATTTTAAAAAATATATTTTAATTGATTTCAGGGATCAAGAGATAAAAACATCAATGAGAGATAAACATCATCCATCAGCTGCCACCTGCATGCCCCCTCCTGGGGATCGAGCCCACAACCCGGACACGAGCCTTGACCAGGAATCAAACTGTGACCTCTTGGTTCATGAGTTGATGCTCAACCACTGAGCCATATGACCCGGGCTCCCCTGTTTCTTTCTACTTCTTTAATAAGGATCCTAGAAAATGTTAAATTACCTGCGTGGCTTAAATTGTATTTCTTGGGGCAACACCGCTATAGAACCTGATTAAGCACCGATTACATGGGAGGACACATTTGTCAAAAGCTCATCAGAATGTACCCAAAAGACCTGTGCATTTCACTATCTGTAAATTACACCTCAATTATAAAAAAATTTCTTGAGCACATACTGTGTGCTGTCAGGCACTGTATGATGCATTTCCTGAAGAGAAAACAGACCCAGTCCCTGTTCAGACTAGACAAAGAAAGTGACTTTAATCAAACGATGGCTCTGAGAAATAGTCTCCGCTCAGCCCCAAGTTAACACTGTTGAGGCAGGAACTCATTGGGACATCTTTGTCCCCCTCGCTGCTGGCCCAGGGAGGGGTGCATACTAGGTGCTCAGTAAATTCTGATGCATGGCATTGAACTAATGAATCAGCTAAAATTTGTTTTTCTGAACAGGCAGGTAAGCAGAGTCTACCTGGGGAACGTTGCTACCTTTGAGCCAGACCAGCTGCACAGTGGTTGGCAAACTGCAGCTGGAGAGCCACATGCTAAAAACTGTGGCCCCTTGAGTTTTTAGCAAAGGCCAGTTTAGGAGTACCCTAATTAAATCAATAACAATGTACCTACTTATATAGTTTATGCTTAAAAAATTTGGCTCTCAAAAGAAATTTCAATCGTCTTACTGTTGCTATTTGGCTCTGTTGACTAATGAGTTTGCCGACCACTGAGCTAGCATATTGGAGCTTTCGTCTTTCTGTAAAATTTCCAGGGGCAGAGTTTATCACTATTTTTGGTTGCTCCTTTGGGATATCATCTTAGTATAAATCATGAAACCTTTTGATTAAATACTCTGAGCCTCCTGGGTAAATACTGTGAGAAGCAGGGCGGCCGGAATTAATCAAAAAAAATAGATTTTCCTCTTTAAATTAGAGTGTATGTATACATGGACTACCTTTTCTTTCCTAGATATTTTTGAGGGAACGTGTGTTAGCAAATGTTTACACAGAACAGGTGCTTCCCAGCATGGTGGACACACGTACGGAGCATTTTAGGAGAGGCTTGTAAATAGGCCCAGTCATGTTTTTTCCAAGATCCTGGGGCCTGGGTAGGAGAGTGTCTCCTTGCCTATCAGCTCAGCGCACTCTCTCGGCAAAGCCTACGTCCACCCATCTGAGGACTAAAGGAGAACTCAAGCAATCCCCATTTGCTGATGTGGTTTTAAAGAGAGCCACCCCGTGGCCTGGTAGAAGTCGTTGAAATGTGTGGATCCTGTAGAGGCCACTGAAATAAGAACCCAAGTTGTAGCTGCAGAAAGAGCTGTTCGATGGACTCACTTGGGGGCCGTTATTGACTCTTGCCCTGAGCTGAGCCTGCGCAGGGTCCAGGAGTCCAGGAGACATCCAGAGGGTCAGGCAAGATCCCTGCCCTCCAGAGTCACATGTTTTAGTCGTGGAAGTATAACGTGCACAGTCACTGCCAAGTCACAGGTAAGTAGGGCCCAGTGAGGGCTTTGTGGGGACAGAGGGAAGAGCGAGAATCATCCCACTCTGGGGAAAGCTGGACAGGTGTCTGAGCACAGCCTCTGTGCCAAGCACGGTGCTAGGCTCAGGGTCTACACGCATGGCTCAGAACTGTCTCTTGCTTCCTCATAAACCTCAGGCTCCTCACAGCAGCCCGAGAGACCATTTAACATCATAAGTCAGACCATGTCACTCTTCTCGTTAAAAACATCCAATGGCATCCAACTGAACTCAGAATAAAGCTCCACTTTCTTGACATGGATGTATTAGCCAGCTTCTACTGTGTAACACCCCAAAACCGAGCGGCCTACAACAGCAACGTATTATCACATGTCTGTAGGTCAGCTAGCTCAGATTCCAGTAATTACAGGCTGTTGTTGTCCCCTGTGATTAAGCCCCTATCCCAGTGGTGGACAAACTCATTAGTCAACAGAGCGGTAAACTGCAGTTCGAGAGCCGCATGTGGCTCACGAGCTACAGTTTGCCGACCACTGGACTGGGCTGATTGTGTTCTATGTGTCTTTGAACCAGAAGGTCAGCCTGACTCATTTTTTTATCATTATGGCAGGTGCAAGAGAGCAATCAAAATATATACAAGCTGAAACCGGTTTGGTTCAATGGATAGAGCGTCAGTCTGCGGGCTGAAAGGCCCAGGTTCGATTCCGGTCAAGGGCATGTATCTGGGTTGTCGGCACATCCCCAGTAGGGGACATGCAAGAGGCAGCTGATCGATGTCTCTCTCTCATCGATGTTTATAACTCTCTATCCCTCTCCCTTCCGCTCTGTAAAAAATCAATAAAATATATTTAAAATACACATACACACACACACACACACAAAACTTCTCCAGGCCTAAGCTGAGAGCTTCCAGACAAATATCATTGACTAAAGCACATGGCCACGCCCAAGGGCCAGGGGCAGCACAAATACTCCTCCACCCTGAGCCATGGCAAGTGTGCGGGGAAAGTGAAGGGTTAAGGATGGGAGCCAATAATGCAATCACAATGTACTGTCTACCTACACCTCCAGATTCGCCTCGGATCCCCTTTCTTTGTTCCAGCCACTCTGGCCTTGTTCACAGCCTCTGAGGCAGCAAGCTCTCCCCTGTCACAGGGCCTTTGCAGAGGCCTCCCCTCTGCCTGGGAGAGTCTTTTCCTTGCTCTTGGCCAGACGGCTCTCGTCCATCCTTCTACTCTCCCCTTCCTTTAAAAAATGCCACTTCCTTGGAGACTGGTTTGGCTCAGTGGATAGAGCGTCAGCCAGCGGACTGAAAGGTCCCAGGTTCTATTCCGGTCGGGGGCATGTACCTTGCTTGCGGGCACATCTCCACTGTGGGGCATGCAGGAGGCAGCTGATCGATGTCTCTCTCTCATCGATGTTTCTGACTTTCTATCTCTCTCCCTTCCTCTCTGTAAAAAATCAATAAAATATATTTTTTAAAAAAATGCCACTTCCTTGGAAAGACCTTTCAGAGCTCCCAACTAGAGTGGTGCCTTTCAGCCTTCCTCTCCCAAGCCACAGTGATATCTGGGTTTTTAATTGTTAGCTGCCTTTGCTGTCACTAAAGCGTAAGCTCCGCAAGGAGAGACTGTGTGCCGTTTTGTTCACCAAGTCATCTCCCCAAGGCCGTGTGCCATGAGTGACCGGCACATAATAGATGCTCAGCTCACATGGGCATAAATAAACAAAAGCGTCACTGAGGTTACATTTGAGCTGACCTTCGAGGAAAGCTGGGATTTGAAAAGGGGACAGGAGAATAGGACGGAAGCAGCAGCCAAGGCCAGTGGTTCTCAAAGTGGGGTCCCTGGGCCAGCGGCAGCAGCATCCCCTGTGAACTCGCCAGAAATGCACACGCTCAGGCACAGGCCTGTGAAACCATGGCCTCTAGGGGCGGGGCTGGCCGTCTGTGTTTTAACAAGCTCTTTAGAGGATGCTGACGCGGGCCTAAGCCAGGGGCAGGAAATGTATTTTCTGCAGAGAACAAGATAGTAAATATTTTAGGTTTTGAGGCTCATTGAGTCCCTGCTACAATTACTCAACGCTGCTGCTGTTGTGGAGTGAAAGCAGCCGCAGACCATGTTCAAATGAGTGGGCGTGGCTGTGTTCCAATAAAAAATACGTTACCGACAAAAAAAAAAAGCAGGCAGACTTAGCTTTCGGGCTGTCATAGTCCTCCCTCCCCCGCTTAAGCAAAGGTATGTGCGTTACGATGTACATTATTCACACTCACGATTCACACCTTTAGCAAAAGGAATTGAAATTTCAAAGCTTAAAAAAAAAATTGTATGTAAAAATACTATTTATTCAACAAATTAGCCGGCGCCTTCTCTGCACCAGGCATTCAACATACAAAAATGAGGATGTATCCACAACCTTCCTAAACCGGAAGTCAGCTGAGCACCGCTTCTGGCACCAGCAGCTCCGGAGGTCTCAGGGGGATGGGGAGTCCCTTCAGAGGAGCCCTCTCTGCGCCTGCCAGGCCACTGCTCGGGGGTCTTGCCCACTGGTCCCCTGGCTGGTTGGGAAAATGTCTGGCTTGGAAGCTGAGGCAGTGAGAGAGGGGGCAGGAGGCTTCTGGCTGAGCTAACATGGTCACAGTCTGGATGCAGTTTTCATTTCATCTCTACAGTGTTGTGACATTGTCTTTGGAGCAGAGGGAGACGTGGCCCTGGGAGGGGCCAGGTGACAAGAGAGAGGTGTCAGGCGGGAACTTAGATAAGCAGAAGACAGCTCTGGAGAGAAAAGGCTGACGGGAACCCATTGCTGGCTGTGCCCGGGAGCCCTCCGCTCCGAAAGGAATTGGAATGACACTAGCGTTTTGGAAAGCTCTTTGCACCCCCCTTTCTGGGGGAGCAGAGTCTTCCCAGGGATGCTCCTCTAAGACCAGGTCTCAGGCAGGCCAGGATGGGACAGAAGGGAGGACCCCAGCGGCTGTTGTGCAGAACCAGTGTGAGGAGGGGACATTTCCGTGGCTCCTGCGCTTTCTCTGAAAAAGCAGCCTCCCCGGGGGGCTGGGTCCCTTCCTGGCTCAGTGCCCCTCAGCCCGTTTCTTCCCCAGAGCCAGGTCCAGTTTCATGCCCAGTTACGGCAGGAAAAGCATGCGTTCCCTCCTGCAAAGCTAACCTGCCACAAAAGGCATTGCACTGGCAGGCAGGGAAAGATGGGGGTGCCCGCTTCCTGGCCCCCAGAGACACCACCTCCTCTGAATGGCTGCCGCCAGAGATTGGGGCCTCAGCAGCCCCTCTGGTTCCCTGACAGCTCAAGCTTCTCCTTAATTTGATGATTCCTGAGATAGTGGGAAGCTCTTAGCTCCTTCTTACAAGGGCAGGTTTAAGTGAAACCAAATGGACTCCTAGCACCGTTTCAATCACCTGTCTGCAAGGCTTGATTTAACTCGCTGGTCAGGAAGATAGGATTCAATCAATGTTCACCCAGAAGAGCAGATGCCTCCTAAAAATTACTTTGCATGTTATTAACTAATAGCAACGCTCCCCATCTCTGCGGGGAGCCCCGGGTCGCATCTTGAGAAGAGGCACAGGATGCCCTGGAAAGCGTGCTTTATCTTGGCAATGGCACTGGGATCCATGACGTAGCTCTGTTGGCAGATGGGACGAGGGGCATTTGACTTTGAAGGCAGAAGCAGCAGGTGCTGGAGGCAGGACTGGGTGGGGTGATGTGGATCAGGCACTAAGGTGGCTTTCATAAAACAGTCCCAGTCCCCTCTGGACTGACTGTGGGATCCTCCCCTTGGGGGACAAGGCCCTGGCTTCGGAGTTGGTCAGCTGGCTCTGCTGGCTCCTGGCTGTGTGGCTTTGCTTTGCCCCTCGATCCTCAGTTTTCTTAGCTGTCAAATGGGGAGAAAGCCACCACCTGGTAAGGCTGTCGTGAGGAATAAATGCGACACCATCTCATGTGTGCCCTATGATTGCCTCCCTGTTAACAGCTGGTCTCCTTTTGTCCAGCCAGGGTTCAAACCAATGGACTTCCTAAGGGCAGGGCTTATGTCTGTTGCATTCACAATCTAACACATAGTAGGTGCTCAATAAACGTATTGAAGCTACAAGAACCAGGGTCTGCAAACTGCGGCTCGCGAGCCACATGCATCTCTTGAGTGTGGCTCTTCCACAAAATACCACGGCCTGGGCGAGTCTATTTTGAAGAAGTGGAGTTAGGAGAAGTGTAAGTTTAAAAAAAAATCGGCTCTCAAAAGAAATTTCAATCGTTGTACTATTGAGATTTGGCTCTGGTGACTCATGAGTTTGCCGACCACTGTACGAGAATGATAGGACCCAGGACGGCTAACGTGAGCTCAAACCACCACCAAAAACACCCACTGGGACCACTGCCGAGGGGAGTCCACTCTCTGCCTGGCCTTTCTGCACCCTGGGCTTAGGGTCTCCCTGGGCTGGGGTCTCCCAGACTCTGGGCCTTGAAGAAACCTCAAAAGGCTCCAAGAGTCAGACTTGAACCCTCATTTGGGGTCTGTGGGAACAGGAGCCGCTACCTCCTGCAGTTTCCCCTGCCCCCTCTGCCTCTGTGGCTGGAGACTGCAATTAATTATGCCGTGTAATTAGATAAAGAATATTCATTTCTCACTAATGATGGTACACTCTCGCTCTGTGGCTGAGTTCCTTATGTTTTAATTAAGCGGGGCTCCTGAAAGCTGCGTGGCTCCTCGTGAGTGCTCCCTCTTAGAATGAACAGTCACTTAGAATGTTAAGTGAAGAATTCCTTCCCCGAGTTAATTACCTCAAAATTAGTTTAATCACAGCTCATTTAAACTTATCTAAACAACAGCACAAGGAGTTCCAGGAAACAGAGGTTCTGACATTGCTTGTTAAGAGTTTTTAAAAGTAATGATAACATGAAAGTCCCCTCCTAGAGGGCAGCAGCGGCCCCTGGCTTGTGGGCTGAGACATGTTCCCAGCATCAGAGTTCAACCACAAGCTTGTACATTTTGCCTCATTCATCCTGGGCCAACAGCCCATCTCTGCAATGCAGGGGTCCCCCTCCCCCCACCCCTGCATTGCAGAGATGGGCTGTTGGTCCAGGATGTGGCAGGCACAGGGTGCTGAGTTCTCTGGCTGTTCTCAGAGGGAGTACCAAGCCTCAGGCCTAAGCCCTGACTGCCTCTTAGACCAAACGCCCCATGCCCCCCATTGGTTCTCAGATCAGAGGTACCTGGGGGGTGTGGTCAGGTCTGGCCCCTCCCTTCTGGGCATGAACAAATGAGTGTCTATGCAGAGAAGGTAACAAGGGCCTGGACTCTCATCCATCTAGTACAAGGCCTGGTATCCTGTAGGCACTCAATATGCATTTATTGAATGAATGAATGAATGAATGAATGAATGAATGCCCAACCCTGTAGTCCGAGAAGACAGAGCTAGGATCAGCAGAGAAACTGCCAGGTTTTAGTTCCCTCGAGAACAAGACTATCTTCCAGAAAAGTCTTTCTGAGTAAGTGACTTTCAACCTGTCACATCTCATGGTGCACATAAACTAATTACTAAAATTCTGTAACATACCAAAAAAAATATGTTTTGCAATCTGAAAAATAAAAATAGGTATAATTTTAATGCATTCACATGATTATTGGGTTTGCTCTTATCATTGTCTTATTTGACAGTCTAAGCGGGAAGAGGTCAATGTTCCTGGCTAAATAGTCATGTATTGCATGGATTTTTGTTTGTTTGTTTTTAATATATTTTTATTGATTTCAGAGAGGGAAAACGAGGGAGAGAGCGATAGCAACATAAATGATGAGAGAGAATCATTATCAGTTGCCTCCTGCATGCCCCCCACTGGGGATCAAGCCCGCAGCCCTGGCATGTGCCCCAACTGGCAATGGAACCATGACCTCCTGGTAGATGCTCCACCACTGAGCCATGCCAGCCGGGCAGATAGTGCATGTTTTAGAAATTCATGTGCCTGCTCCAGCTCACCGGGTGAAAATCGCTGCCCTGAGCCGTCCTGGAGGAACACTGATGAAGGCTGAGTCCTTTACATCAAGCATCTCATTTAATCCTGCAGCATAAGTGTCACAGATGGGGAAATGGCACAAAGAGGTGACAGAGGACCAATACTGTCAAGATTAAAATTAAATTAACTTTAGAAAAAGAGGTGACAGAACATGCCCAAGGTCACATGGATAATAAAACGGCTTTGGGCCCAGTCAGGCCTTTCTGAGAAGGAGTGAGCTCAGGCTTGGGAGTGCAAGCAGAGAGGCTGAAGGCCCGCAGGTCTCGGGATGCTCTAGAGCAGCGGGGGGGGCGGGGGGGGGGAGTAGGGGGATCT
>PVJN01049847.1:0-15072 GCA_004026805.1 Lasiurus borealis
TCTGACCGGAGAGGGGGTATCACAGTGAGATCACCGAGCCCCTCCCTCTCCTTTGTGGCCACACTCGCTGCGTACAGCGTCTGGGGAGAGGAGGAGCAGCAAGGCCTCCGCTCCTCGGGCCCCAGAAGATCAGGGCTAACACTTGTGAAGTCCTACTGTGTGCTGGGGCTTTTTTAGAAGCACCATAGTTGCCCTAGCCGGTTTTGCTCAGTGGTTAGAGTGTTGGCTCATGGACTGCAGGGTCATGGGTTCGATTCCAGTCAAGAACACGTACCTGGGTTGCAGGCTCGATCCCCAGCCCCAGGTCTGGGCACAGGCAGGAGACAACCAATCTCTCTCAGATCGATGTTTCTTTCTCTGTGTCTCTCCCGCTCCCTTCCCTTCTCTCTAAAAAAAAAAAAAAAAAAAAAAAAAATCAATGGAGACCGGCTGGTGTGGCTCAGTGGGTGAGCATCTACCTATGAACCAGGAGGTCGCTGTTCGGGTCTTGATCAGAGCACATGCCCAGGTTATGGACTCAGTCCCCGCAGTGTGGGGCGTGCAGGAGGCAGCTGACCAATGATTCTCTCTCATCGTTGATGTTTCTATCTCTCTCCCTCTCCCTTCTCTGAAATCAATAAAAATATTGTTTTTTAAAAATCAATGGAGAGTGGTCTTGACAGTCCCAGGCCTGCCTCTTGCTTCAACAGTGTTTGACCAGAACAGACCCAGGGACGACCCTTCCGCCAGCCTCCGCCACTCTCCTGCCTCTTACCCAGCCACCACCTGCAGACCCCGCTCCGGACCAGCCAGCACACCGGCTTTTCCTACCTGAACTCCTTATCGCCGAACAGCTGGGAGCTCCCAGACTCGTCAGCATTATCCCACCGAGGGGGGCCGAGGTCCACCTCTGGCCAGGCTGCCTCTGCGGGCCCCGCACCCCCCTCTCTGGGCTTCTGTTTCCGCCCTGAGGACGTGACTCTAGAGACGGGCCCTTCTTCCCGAGCTGGCAGAGAAGTGCGGGCGCTGAGCATCTGAAGGTGGACACCGGCGAGGCGGCCGCACTGTCTGCGCTGAGGCCTCCCCAGGGGAGTGGGCACAGCTCAGGGCGCCATGGCAGCCCCGGCCTGGGAGAGGAGCCGTGCCAGGCCCTGGGGGAGCGACAGGCCCGGGTTCCACTGCGCAGCCCCTCAGCTCTGGCACTTCCTGGAGAACCACTTCCAGGTGAGGAGGGGAAACTCATCCAGAAGATGGGCGACCCCCTGACTCACTTCCGCAGGCGGCGGCCCCAGGCTGGGCTGGCGAGGGTTTGTCTCTTCCACAGCCTCACCCGCAAGCACCACTGGGACCCTGTGGAGCCCAGAGGCCTTGGGGGGGCCTCTGCTTCCCTGGTGTCTGGCTTAAGCCTGAGCCTCTTCCCGAAACCATTAGCCGTTCTTTTCACCACCCTGGAGTCCTCTCCCCTGCACTGGACCAAATGAAAGAATAAAGCTTCTTGCAGCAAAAAAAGAAAATCAGCCGAAACCAGCATGGCTCAGTGGATAGAGTGTTGGTCTGTGGACTGAAAGGTCCCAGGTTCCATTTCGGTCAAGGGCATGTACCTTGCTTGCGGGCACATCCTCAGTAGGGGGCGTGCAGGAGGCAGCTGATCAATGTCTCTCTCATCGATGTTTCTAACTCTCTATCCATCTCCCTTCCTCTCTGTAAGAAATCAATAAAATATTTTTAAAAAAATAAAAAAGAAAAAGAAAACAATGGAAAAAACATCCTGGGGTGAGAATTAGAAGCACCGTAGTCTTCACAACAACCCTGTGAGGCAGGTGCTGTTATCACCCTCCTTTTGCAGATGAGAGTCTGGACATGAAATCGATGGCCCAGGTCAAACAGCCAGCGGGTGGAGAAGGTGGGGTTTGATCCTGAAAGTCCTTCTCCAAAAAGCCACGTTCTTGACCTCTCCACCGTAAGACCTCGTGAGTTGAGGCTGAGCTCAGCCCCCACCCACCCCACCCCCCCGGGCCATCTGAGCCCTGCCTCTGGCTTCCACAGTCTTTGACCAGAACAGACCCAGGGACACCCCCTCTTCCAGCCTCCAGACCTTGGGCTCCGCCATGTGCGTGGATTTGGCCAACGGCATGTTTCACCATGTGATTCAAACAGGGGCCTGACGTGTGCTTGACGTCGTACCCCTTGTCCTCAGAGGCCCCATCATGAGGTTCATGGAACCAGCCCAAGCTGGACGGAAGCCCAGAGCCGGGCCCAGAGAGGCAAGCCTCAGCCAGCCAGCCCAGCCCACCGCCGGCGGCTACGCTGCCTCTCGCACTGATGCCGCTCGTGGTCCTGTCCCCGCCGGTGATACACCATTTCCAGAATAAATGGAGCCCCCAGAGCAGGAGCCCCTGTGACCGTCCTCCTGGGACCCTGGTACGAGGACATCATGCCTCGTGCTGAGCAACAGCTGGTGACACCCACAACAGGCCGACACGGAGCATGCCCAGCAGAAAGGGCCCTCAATGACCTTACCAAGCACCAAGTGATCGCCCACCTGCACATCGTGGGAGAAAACTAGTCTCTCCTCGTCCAGGCCTCTCGGTTGGGATTTCCATTGTTCCCAGCCAGTCATTCCTAACGGCTATTGACTTTTTCAAGGTGGAAACACTTTCACAAACGCCCTAACTCCACATCTCCCTCACTTCTTTCAATCGCTGGGTTTCCCGGGAATAGGAGGAGGGCGCCACGAATCCTCGGTGACAACATCCATCCTTCAACACCTGCTGCGCTCACCCTGCACCCGTCAGCCCATAGTCACCCACATGAGAAGCAGCTTAACTAAAATCAACAATTTCGGCTATTTTATTATTAAAAAAAAAAAATAGCCAAAACCGGATTGGCTCAGTGGATAGAGTGTCAGCCTGCGGACTGAAAGGTCCCAGGTTCAATTCTGGTCAAGGGCATGTACCTTGGTTGCAGGCACATCCCCAGTAGGGAGCGTGCAGGAAGCAGCTGATCAAAGCTGATTAATGTCTCTCTCATTTATGTTTCTAACTCTCTATCTCTCTCCCTTCCTCTCTGTAAGAAATCAATTTAAAAAAAATATATATATATACATATATATATATATATATATATATATATATATTAAAAAAAGAAAATGTTACCGAAACCAGTTTGGCTCAGTGGATAGAGCGTCAGTCTGCAGACTGAAAGGTCCTAGGTTCGATTCCAGTTAAGGGCATATACCTTGATTGTGGGCACATCCCCAATAGGGGGTGTGCAAGAGGCAGCTGATCTATGTCTCTCATCGATGTTTCTAACTCTCTGTCCCTCTCCCGTCCTCTCTGTAAAAAATGAATAAAATATATTTTAAAAAAGAAAATGTTTAAAAAAATAAAAAGCAATTAATTAAATAAATAAATAAGCAAGTAAGTAAATAAATAAATAATATAATAAAACCAAGCCTTGAGTCTGCTCGTTGCTATAGCCAAGCTTCTGGAACACTTTCTAGCGTGTTGTAGGTGCTCAAAACTGCTTGTTCAATGAGTCGGTTAGTCGAGTTGTTGCTCTTTCTCTGGATGGGCAATCACACGAGTCTCTTGGGAATCCGTCTTGGCTGTTCTGAGTTCTCGAGAGGCCTCCTGGAAATCACTCCAAATGAATTTTATGAAGCCGCATGTCAACCAGACCTTCCACACTCAATGGACGTCTCCTCATGATATGGTTACAAACAGAAACCATCACAGCTTTATTGGGATATAATTCTCATGCCATAACACTCACCTTTTAAAGCGCCAGTTCTGTGGTTCTTAGCGTATTCACAGGGGTGTGTAACCATCACCACACTGTAAGTTAAGAACATTTCATCAGCCCAAAAGGAAACTCTGTCCCCATCAACAGTCACTCCCTATCCCCTCCCTCCTTCATCCCACCCAGCCCCGGGCAACCACTAGTGTTCGTTCTGTCTCTATGGATTTGCCTGTTCCGGACATTTCATATAAATGGAGTCATACAAGGTATGTGTGATCCTTTGTGTCTGACTTCTGTCACTTAGCAAAACGTTTTCAAGGTTCACCGTGGTGTGGCCTGTATCAGAACTTTACTCCATTTTTATTGCTGAATAATATTCTCTTATGTGGATATACCACGCTTACCCACTCCTCAGTTGATGGACATTTGAGCCCTTTCTACTCTTTGGCTATGACAAGTAATGCTTCTGTGAACATTTGCTTATGAGATTTTTTGTGGTACTATGTTTTCAACTCTCTAGGAATGCCTAGTAATGAAATGGTTACTTCATATGGTAACTCTAGGGCTAACCTTTGAGAGAACTGTCAACGCAGTTATGCCTCGCCAGCAGTGAACAGACGGTCCGGATTTCTCCACGTCCTTGTCAACACTTGTGATTAGCTGTGTCGCTGATTAGAGCTATTCTGGTCGATGTACAGGGGAACCTCATTGTAGTTTCACTTTGTGTTTCCTTGAGGGAAAATGGCATGAGCATCTTTTCGTGTGTTTTCTCGCCATTTTTATATCTTTGTTTAGAAAATGTACAGACATCAATTAGAGCATGTTTATATAAGCTAATTTTGATGAAAGCTTTGCAAAGCTGCATTATGAAACCAAAATTCTCTTTCCCTAGTAAAGAAAAAAATATTACTAAAATCTGACTGGCTCACATGTCACTGATTTGGAATGCCTGTATCATCAACAATTTACAATGACTACGTATTAATATTATATCTAGGAAAAAGCCCAATGCTTGATTTTTGTTTTTTTTTTTAAATGAGACTGATTTTGAAGCTATGCTCCTTACATGCCACTAGGGGGCGCTAAACAGCTGCCGAGATCACTTTGATGCCCTGCTCTCCCTCTCCACCCCCTTTCAACTTTCAGGCTCTCTTATCTAGCCACACCCGCCTCTAAGCACCCGGAGAGGACTGGCTGAGTTCTTATTTGAGAACTTCCATTTTATTAAGAATGAGAAATGACAATACAAGATTTTGTAAAAACTGGGATATATTTTAAATGTTTTATATTTATTTTACAAATATGTGATGAACATCTTCCATACATTCTGAGACTATTGGGTTTTTGTTTTTTTTTCTTTGCATCTCTCCCCCAAGGACCATTTCTAGCTACAGAAACACACTTCTGTCCCCTCCCAACACACACACATACACAGGTTTTAGCCAGGTGAGAGGCTGTCTGGATCTTCTAGTTTCTTGTGGTTCCTACAATCTGTAGAGTTCCCATTAGCCTGTAAGTTTCCAAACATAAATATGACACAAACATGACATCCCCATCCACGGGGACAAGACTAAACTATTCACCCAAGATCTGAACATTTTTATAGATAAGAGGTGTTTGGGGTGGTTTTTATTGTTGGTTTTTTCAATGATTTGACCACAAGTGCTGGTTCCATTAAAGCAAAAAGGCAGGTGGGACCTCTGTCTCAGATCCCTAAGTTCTGCAAGTGGTTGTCATTTGTGAGGAACTGAACTGTGACTCTAAGTGAAGAAGCAGCCCAGGCCGAGCGCAAACAGTCCTGGGTAAGCGATGAGCTTCTGAAGGCAGCGGCTGGTGCCCGAGGTGCAGAGAGGCCTGGACAGGGCGCTTCAAGCTCCTGAATTGCCTACAGCCGCAAGCTCCAGACTGGCAGGAAGAGGAAGTCTCTGCTGGTTAAAAAAAGAAAGAAAGAAAGAAAAAGCCAAGACTTGGGGGCAGGGAGTAAGTCACGTGGAAATCCCACCTCCCTCAGAGATTTCTGAGTCAATAATGTGGCCTTATCTTGATGAGGAGGTGAGGAAAGAGAGCAGACCAGGTAGAGGAAGTGTCCAGGAGGAAAATATTTATTGACTCATTACCGTTATAACTCACATGGTGCCCACTCTGAACAGGCACTGGTATATTACATTGTACTCATTTAACCCCCCAACAGCCGTCTGGCATCATTAACGCTTTTTAGAGCTGGGGAAACTGAATCACAAAGAGGGTGGGTGATTTTATGGGCCAAATTGAGTCCCCCCAAAATGTATGTGCTGAAACTCTAACCCCCATGTGACTCCATTTAAGAAAGTCAGTAAGCCCGGCCTGCTTAGCTCAGTGGTGGAGCATTGACCTATGAACCAGGAAGTCTTGGTTCGATTCCTGGTCAGGGCACACGCCCAGGTTGTGGGTTCAATCCCCGTGTGGACTGTGCAGGAGGCCCTGTTCAGTGATTCTCTCTTATCACTGATGTTTCTGTCTCTCTCTTCCTCTCTGAAGTCAATAAAGTTATTTTTTAAGTCATTAAGGTTAAATGAGGTCATAAGGGTGGGGACTCTAATCCAATAGGACTGATGTCTTTATGGGGGGGGGAAGGAGGGGACACCCCGAGTGTACGAACAGGGAGAAAAGGCCATGTGAGGCAACAGCAAGAAGGTGGCCACCTGCAAGCCGAGGAGAGAGCTTTTGCCATAAACCAACCCTGCTGGTCCCTTGCTCTTGGACTTCCAGCTCTCGGAACTGTGAGAACACACATTTCTGGTGTTTAAGTCCCCACCTGTACAGTATTCTGTTAGGGCAGCCCTAGCGGACTAATGCCGGGACTGGCCCCAGATCTCTTGTCCAGCAAATGGAAGATCAGACATTTGAACCCAGGCTGTCTGGCACCTTAGTCGGTGTTTTTACTGGCTTTTGCACAGTGCTTCTTGCCCTGAGAATGGAGATAGCAAGTCTTATTGGAGCACTGCCAATAGGCATGGGCATTTACTCCACACAGCTCAGTGTGCTAAGCACTTTGCCTGGGTTGCCCATTTAATACCAACAACCATCCTGTCAGGTTAGTGCTATGATCGTCCCCATCCCAAGGCTTCAGAGGACTCCGATGGGGACAAACTCACTCCAGAGCCAGCTTGGAACACCGTCACACTACGATTAATGATAACCAGCTCCACCACCTGGCCAAAAACTGCTCAACTGGGCCTTCCAATGAGAGGACACAGTTGAAAGTAATAATTAAGACCCACTTCTCTGAGATGGCCTTTGAAATAAATGAGTCAGGTTGTCCCCACTAAAGATGTCCCAGCTTTCGAGGAAAAAAGCTAATGGGGAGGCAGCCCTATCCTGATTGGCAGGGGCAGGAGTGAGAAGAGCACTGTGAGAGGAGCATCACCCAGCCATGGGCTACGGGGAGATGAACAGCAGTGGCCAATGGGAACTCAGCAGCAATCAGGTTAAACACACCCAGAGTACTTCTCATCTCAGAATTGTATTTTCATGTCTACCATTTGACGTGGGTCTTTTTTATATCTTCCTTTTTTTTAATATATTTTATTCATTTTTTACAGAGAGGAAAGGAGAGGGATAGTTCGAAACATCGACGAGAAACATGGATCAGCTCTCTCCTGCACGCCCCCTACTGAGGATGTGCCCTTGACCGGAATCGAACCTGAGACCTTTCAGTCCGCAGGCCGACACTCTATCCACTGAGCCAAACCGGTTTCGGCATCTTCCTCTTTTTTTAATGTTTTCTCTTTTAATTTATTGAGGGAGAGGGATGGAGAGATAGAAACATCGATTGGCTGCCCCCTGCCTGCTTCACAATGAGGATCAAGTCCACAACTCGGGAATGTGCCCTGACTGGGCATCAAACCAGCAACCTCCATTGGCTGACGCTCCTGGGCTTTCAGATACTTAAAAATGTGTAACAGGTGAAGTTACACATCTAGTATTTGCTTCAAAAGAACCTGTGAGTCATGGAGGGGAAAGTAGAAATAAAGATGAAACTGTATTGGCCAGGAGATGGGGATTGGGTATGTGGGGGTCATTGTACTAAATTGTCTTCTTGTCAATGTGTTTGGAATTTCCCATACAAAAGAAATCTTACGTTTATGGAATTGGAAGCATGTGTGCTGGTGTGTGTGTGTGCATATATATATATATATATATATATATATATATATATATATATACAGATATGCTTTTGAATGATAAGCAGAGGGTTTGGTAGGGATTTTATTCCACAGGGTATCTGCTTTGTGAAAAAGGGAACAGTACATGGTCCATATTCACAGGATAGTTCTGTTACTTCCTGAACCTGGTCATAAGCAGTCCTGGGTCCAGCCTTCACCAGTCCTCCAGTAGCCACTGCCACACCTTCATCACTATCCTTAGCTTCAGGGCCTACAATCCCCACATGGTTCCTGAGTCCAACCTTCAATTCTGTCAAATTCCTAACACGATTCAAAGCGAGAGTGACTGAATTTGTTTGGTACCAGCAATCTTAAGCCCAAAATGCTTCAAAGATTAAACAATCACACATTTAAAATACATAGAAAAATAATATAATTAGAATTTATACAAAGTAGATTATTACAAAACAAGTACACTACAAGAAATACATCTTATATCTAAACACAAAAATTTGGAAATATGTTTAAGAAAAACCATTTATTTTTAAATGCTGAGTGGGAAGGCATAGACTGAGTTCTGCTAGCAGAAATTTTCACTCCATCTCAAGCTTCTAAAAACAGTTCCTGAAGGAGATTAGACAGCGGTTCCTCTTTCCAAATTCTGTTTAATTTCAGCTGTATATTTCCCATAGAATCTTTCTGCCTTTTTGTTGAATTTGGCATTCCTTTCATTAATATAGTCGATATCTGCATCGTCATTATAAGGTCGTCTCCGGCTATATTTGTCTCGTTTTTCAATTCTGAGGGAAAAAGAAAATAATTTTTAAAATTTTAAATGCCTTTTAAAATTTTTTCCAATTTATTAACTTGAGAGAGAGAGAGAGAGAGAGAGAGAGAGAGAGAGAGACATCGATTTGTTGTTCCACTTACTTATGCATTCATTCATTGATTCCTGCATGGGCCCTGACCAGAAATCAAACCCACAACCTTGACATATCAGAACAGCACTCTAACCAACTGAGCTAGTTGGCCAGGGCTTGTCTCCTTTTTTGTCTTAATAGAAATAGCGTAGTAGTTGAGAATAGCATCGTTACACTTAGAACAACACACTTTGGTGGGTGGGAGAAGCAGTTTTCAACAAGATCAAGTTGAAGCTGCTAATTAATAGCACAATAGCACAACCCTGGATAAGAACCATAAAATACAGTAATATACAAATTCATTCTAAGCTTATTATGTCCATTTTGCCACTAAGCACTTAAAATTTCACATTGCTCTACTGAGTACTTACTGTTTTTCCAGATCTGTGACCATCCTATCAATTTCCTGCGTGGAAGGCACATGCGTTCCATGAAGAAGACTGTTGGATGTTGGGAAAAACTCTTCTCCACTGAAAAGACAACAAAATGAACTTATAGTAACAATAAAAGTGCACCACATTTCCTAATTTCAAAGTAAACAATCATTCACGATGAGAGGTAAAATAGAGACACATATTTTCTGTGGGGTGGCTCCCACCTTAACTTAAAAAATAAAATAAAAATACAGAGCCCTGGCCCATATGGCTCAGTTGGTTGGTTATCATCCCATGCACCAAAAGATAGCTGGTTCACCCAACCAGCATGGCTCAGTGGTTGAGCATCAACCTGTGAACCAGGAGGTCAAGGTTCGATTGCTGGTCAGGCCATCTGCCCAGGTTTGTCAGCCTGATCCCCAGTCAGGGGTATGCAAGAGGCAGCCGATCAAAGATTCTCTCTCATCATGGATGTTTCTCTCTCTTATCCAGTCCCTTCCTCTCTGAAATCAAAAAATAAAAATATTTTTAAAAAAATAAAAAAAGATCCTGATTCAATTCCTGATCAGGGCACATGCCAGGATGGCAGGCTTGATCCCCAGTAAGGGGAATGTAGAAGGCAGCTGAATGATGCTTCACTTTCACATCAATGTTTTTCTCTCTCTCTCTCTCTCTTTCCCACTCTCTAAAAGTCAATTAAAAAATCTTAAAAAACAAAAACAGAATTGGAAGGGACCTAATAAGTCACTTATTCTGACCCTTTCGTTCTACAGATGAAAGAGCCACGGGCCAGAGTTAAAGACTAACCTCCAAGTTCAGGTATTTCTCTTCCACTAAAGCAGGGGTTGGCAAGCTCCACCATCTGTTTTTATAAAGTTTTACTGACAGAGCCACACCCATTTGTCTATAGGTCCTCTATGACGCTTTCACATCACAGCAGCAGAGCCGAGTACTAGCAGTTGTGACAGAGACCATATAGCCCACAAAGCCTAAAATGTTTACTATCTGGTCCTTTACAAAAAAAAACAAAAACAAAAAAAATAGTTTGTTCATGCTGACACTAAAGCATCTGCCTCTTAAAAGAATATCTAAGTGAATGGGATAATCTGGTTTTAACCACTCCATAGTTTGGGAAGGCCCAGCTAGAAAGATAACCAGATGATGAGCTTAACTGCTGAGGTGTGAGCAATAAATATTGTTGTAGAGATCAGAAATCATTCTTAACACAGCTGCCTGATAATCCATACCTAATCATTACCTAAGCATTATTTATGTGTGTATGGTCGTATATGAACTCACATACAAATGTCTGTCTACCTCAGGATGCAAAAGAAACAAAAACTTGCATTACTATCAACTTACTGCTTTTCTCTCAGTCTCTCATATGTTTCCATGTCAGGTTTGATCTGTTTGGTCAACCGATGATACTGGCGTAACTGGGCAGCAGCATAATCTAAAAAGAAAATAGGACTAGACATAACATACTTCCTTGTTTGGTCATAACAATTCAGGGGAGAAAAAAATCTAAATTATTATTAGTAATATAAGCACAAGACACCAATCTAAGCAGAGTCTCTTATCCTGAAGATGCTGACAATACAAGCCTCGATTAATTTTACCACGAAGAATAAAATCCAGCTGACTGAAGTACAGCCATTATTGCTGCCCCAGGAGATGTATTTGTATTTTATTGGGTTTATGCCTCTTAGAGAATATCCCTGAAGGGGCGTATCCTTTCATAAATCAGAAACATTGAAGGCGATTTTTAACCTAACAGGCCCATTCAATAAAGTAAAAGCCAATTTTACCTGAAAATCCCAGGTCCGGGTTTTTCCTCTTCTTTTTTCTCTCCCATCTTTCAGCATCTTCAGCACTGATCTCTAGTAACTTCACTTTCTCATAGTCTTCCCCTCTGGCTGCACATTCCTAAAAAGAAAGGAAAAAGCTAAACCAGCAATTATGATACAATTATTTTATCTATTTTACAACAAGGAAGATTGAATAAAATTATCTAGCAATACTTTTAAAATAATGATTAATCAAAGAAAATTTGGTAACCTGCTATAGTATATAAGAAATAAGCAAACCATTTATGAAACAGCAGAGGCGTTCCTAACCTTTTTCTTTTCTTCCTCCTGTAGTTCCCACTCCAAACGGGCTTTTCGGGCTTCCCAATTTGCAGGTAACTTAAGTCTTTTATCTTCTTCCACAACTTCCTGGTGATTTAATTTGCGGGCTTCATTCTAAAATGTAACAGAAAGTTCATAGCTAAACATGAAAATCAACCCAAATAGATCTTGCCTTCTTTGAGGGTCAGGTAAGACACATTACCAAGGCGGCCCCATTTTATCTCAAAGCAACAGAGCGCCATCAAAGGATTTTAAGCAAGGGAACCACCTAACTAGGTCTGCATTTGTATGGAGTCCAAAAAAAAAGTGCTGGGCTGCATTGATTTACAGCTCTGAAGGCCTGGAGGTTCATGTCAGCTTTACCTGTTTAGCTGTGCAGGTCCCTTAAGGTTGGATGGGACACAGTTTCCCAAAGGGGAAGGACTACTACAGTGGCACTAAAGTCTTCAGATGGCATGAAATAATGTTAAACACACGATGAGAATGACGTTCTACTTTCCAGTCACTTTTAATCTTGATTAACTCAGGGAAAAAGCCTCAACTTGGGGCGAGGGCTCTAAAACCTATCTTAATATCTCTAATCCTTTCAAGTCCCCGCTTCTTTTTAAATATGTTAACAGTTTTCATTGTAGCAAATGAAAGAAATTTTCCAGGCAGATTACTCTGGGAAGAATCCGTTTGAAAATAAATTTAACTGCATAAAATAAAGTGAGCATATCATTCAAGGAAAATTAGGTTTGATGTTTCTTAGGTCACAGGCTGGTGGCAGTAAGTCCGGGAAGCCATGTCTCCTCATTTCCAACCAGATGTTCTTTACACAGCCCATCCAAGTAAATATGTAAGTGTGTTTAAGTCTTTGTTAGATTAGCTTTTGGGAGCAAAAAGAGAAATTCCTCTCAACTACCATCCCTTATTTATTCTTGACGCTGACAATACCCTCCAGGTGAAGACACCAAGAAAACACCTGAAATCAAACAAAGTTGAGTTTGTTGCCCTGAAAGAGACAGCAAACCATAGGGAGCTGTAAGCATTTCAGAGACAGAGTTAGGGGGTAGGCATAGGATTAGGGTGTCAGCGGCTGGGGGGAAATTTGAGGAAGCCTGGATGTGCTCTGGATTGGCACTGTCAGAAAGCCAATGCATCTTTGACTGAGAATCTTAAGTTTTTACATATAAGAAAGAATTAATGAAGCAAGACCAATGTTTCATTTGGTAATAACAGTCTATGATGTTAGCAGAAGAGGGGGACATGTGGTCATTTCTGTGTCTGTCTCACTACCACAGTCAGAGTGCTGCTGGGGTTTTGTGGAACCAGGCCGGGCTGTCAGATCACTTCAAGTTGAGTCAGAACTGTTGTTTTCTTTCTCAGCTCCACTGCAGCCAGTTATTTGCTGGACTCTTTCCCCTAATATGACTTCTATTCCTTTGCATTTGTCCCCTCTGCTTGGATATCTTTTTCCTCCAACTTCTCTGTCTGATAACACTTTACTCATCTTTTAAATAGGAGTATCGGTGTTTTATATAAGAAACTCCCTGGAGCCCTCCCCCGTTAACTCCCCCACACACACTTTTTTAATCTATCCTCTGTACTCCCCCGCCTTTTTTAAAAAATTTATTTTATTGATTTTTTACAGAGAGGAAGGGAGAGGGACAGAAAGTTAGAAACATCGATGAGAGACATTGATCGGCTGCCTCCTGCATACCCTGCACTGGGGATGTGCCTGCAACTAAGGTACATGCCCTTGGCCAAAATTGAACCCTGGACCCACCCAGTCCGCAGGCCGATGCTCTATCCACTGAGCCAAACCAGCCTTGGCATGTATTCCCCCGCCTTTGTTCCTAACTCTAGCATGGCATTTACCACAACAAAATTTCTAGCTGTAAAGATCCCTTCTCTTTTAAGAATAGAGGCCTTATCTTAAGAACAGAGGCCTTATCCTAATCATCTTGTTCCCCACTGACTAGCTCAACCATTGACACTACAGATTTTCACTGAGCTTTTTCACAGATTCAACCAACCTCAGATCTAAAATGGTATATTCACACTCATTGACACTACAGACTTTGAGATTTTTACATTGGTTTTTAGAGAGGGAGGAAGGGAGAGGGAGAATGTAACATTGATAGTGAAACATCCATCTGCTGCCTCCTGCACACCGCACTCTACCACAGTTGGAGTTCACACCCCCAGCTTGTGCCCTGATCCAGAAGGGAACCAATAACCTTTCTGAGCAAGAAGATGACGACCTACCAACTGAGCCACACTGGCCAAGGATGCTGCTTCTTTTTGAATGAAGAGGCAACCAGATCTCTCATTAGCATTGGACAAGTTTCTACATATTTCCTTAGTAAAATATATAGTTTGTTAGAATATAGCAAGTATGCTGTTAGTAATAGACTCCCAAACCTAGTCTAGGTAAGTTAAATCAGATGTAGGTGGGAAGAGGGTTAGAGGGGGAATATGTACAGTTGGCCTTTGGACAACACAGGTTTGAACTACAGAGGTCCACTTAAACCAGATTGTTTTCAGTACCTAAGTACACTCGGCCCTTCCTATCCCCGGGTTCAACCAACCTCAGATCTAAAACAGTATTTTCACATTCCCAACCACAGATCAAAAATACAGCTAACCAGCCCTGGCTGGTTTGGCTCAGTAGATTTAGCGACAGCCTGCAGACTAAAGGGTCCCAGGTTAGATACCCATCAAGGGCACATGCCCGGGGTTGCAGGCTCGATCCCCAGTAAGGGGCGTGCAGTAGTCAGCAGATCAATGATTCTCATCATTGCTGTTTCTCTCTCTCTCTCTCTCTTTCTCTCTCTCTCTCTCTTCCTCCCATTCTCTCTGAAATCAGTAAAAATATATATTTTTTAAAAATACAACCGACCCTTTAACAACGCCAGGATGATGGGTGCCGTCCCGGCACAGTCCAAAATTCGCGTATAACTAATACTGCTTTCATTCTGCGCGGAAGGTTGCATTTAAGTATGCGAAGGGGCAACTGTAGAGTCCACAGTTATATGTGGGTTTTCGACTGCGGGATTCAGCACACCTAAACCCAGGCGATGTTCAAGGATCAGCTGTATTTTCAAAAGTGATTACAAGGTGCTACCAGAGCTGAGAACCACCGGGAAAGATCTTGCATCCGGCCACACGGGTTTGTTAGGCACGCTGCTGCGACTTCCTCGTCCCCCCACAAACACGCAGGGGCCTGACCAATGACAGGTCTCAGCACCTACTCACCCGCTTCAGGTGCAGCTCCCGGAATTTGCGCAGCCTCTGCTCGCGCTTCTGGGCGGACAGCTCCTCCGCCGCCGCCAGGGGCTGCTCCTCCTGCGCGCTGTTCGCCAGCACCTGCGACAAGGACGGACGGCCGTTGGCAGGGCGGGCTCGGCCTCTCCCGGGACTGCCCAGGCCGATCCCCGCCGGGCCCGACAGGCCGCGCCGGGCCCGCACTGCCGACCCCGACTCCACAATGTCTACTCCGCCCCGTCCTAGCACCCAGGCATCTCCTCCACCTCTCGCCCCTGTCGGACCCTGTAAGTCCCCCCTACAAAACCCGCTGGGTAGAGCCGGCGGCACTTACCTTCTCGGTTAGAACCGCAGCCGCCATCACAACCCTCTCCTTCCCACTTCCGGCAACAACACAGCACTTCCGCCGGCCTTCTGATAGACAGGAATAACCTACGAGAAGCCCCGCCCCTTCCTGGCAGCCGCGGCGCTGGGGACCAATCCCTGCTCTTTCCAGCAGTGAGTTGGTTTCCGATTGGGTAAGACCTTGCGCAGC
>PVJN01049848.1:0-15072 GCA_004026805.1 Lasiurus borealis
CCAACTGCCCTCTTCTGCCTGCCTGGTCATCCCTAACTGCCCATAACTGCCTTTTCCTGCATCTTGTGGCAGCCATCTTATGTCCACTTGGAGGCAGCCATCTTTGCCCACATCCGGGCAGCCATATTATGTCTTGGAGTGACAGTCAATTTGCATATCACTCTATGTATGACTATGTATATATGTATATGTATGTAATGGTATATTACTCTCACAAACATATGCTACTATTATATCTATATGCTTTTCATATAGATAATATGTTATTATTCTTATTTTATAAAATGGAAAAATTAGGCTCTCAAAAGTTAGAGAATTTGTTCAACTTTGCATGTGCCCATATAACTAGTTCCCTTCCAATCCAGTACAAAATTATCAACTTAAAAATTAGCCTGCTATATTTGGTCAAACTAATGAGCCAGACCAACTTATATGGCCTGCAGCTAGGATATTCCCCACCCCTAAAGCAGCAAACAAAAAGATGTAAAGAATTGGAAGCTCATCGGAAAGCTCAGCAGAAGGAAAACGATGATCTGTTGAAAGAGCTGGAGCAGAAGAACTGGATGGCCGTGGTGCAGGAGGACACCATCAAGAAGTGGGAGAAGTACCTGGAGAGGGTGAAGAGCAGTGAGCTGAACATGCTGTCCAGTGACCTCGCCTACCTGACCTCCGCTGCATGCTACCACAGGAAGCTCGTTGGAAGTGTGGGGAGATAGAAATGGTGGTGTGTGTTGGGTGAGAGATGGCAAACTGTTACGTTTTCCTATGTTCAAATCTATGGTTATGTAGAAAAATAAAAAAACATCAATCTGTACACGTAAGATTAGTGAGCTTTTTTTCTGTTTGCTATTGCTCAGTTAAAAACAAAAACAACTATTTATCAGGTTTCAACTTAAATAAGCAAACTCAAATGCCTAGGGAGCTAGCAAGGAGCTTAAATGAGTGAGTGGCAACCTGAGCAACATATGCTCTGTTCTTCTAGTGGGCTGCCACGACTTAGCTCCAGCTATGGAAACATGGGCCCTGGATCACTAGATTTAAGGTTTTTCAGAAAAGTAAGATATATAAATTTTTACAGCGAAAATGTCTTGATTTTTAAAACATTGACAAAACTATACCTGTGGCCTACCTTTGACTTATATGCTGCCAGGTGCACCTCTATAATGATGACGCTTTTTTATGCTCACTTAAAGGGTAGAGGATAGACATAATATACTCAAAATTATATTGCACTGGGTTAGTAAAATTGGCTCTGAACAGAAAATCTAGGAACGAAGATCTATAAAATTAACTTGCCAAAGCAAAACAAAACAAAGAAACAAAACCTCTAGACTTAACCCTTTTCCAAGGCAGGTTGACATGATAAATCAGAATTACGTGGTGCATAAAACATATCAAAGATTATACTTTTGACTTTACATGTCCAGAGAGAGAATTTAATAGGGGTGACTGTTGCAAATTAATTGCAGATCTAAACTACCTGGATTTGTGCAGGCCCTGCTAATATTTAGAATTTCGAAAGTCTATTTTTAATCTGATATCTATGAATTACTTACCATTTCTGCTGACCTCCCAGACGGTCAGTGTCCTTTGTCAAATACCAAGCAATGTTCTATATTTAAGTCTTCTCATTACTAAACTATGTTTGCTCATGTACACATGAGCAAGGGTAAAAAATCAATCAAATAAGTAATGAGGGGGGAAAAATCGGTGTATTGTATAAACAAAGACACAGGCTAATTCAGTGATTGCCCCAGCTGGATGTGGAGAGGAGATTGACTGTAAACACACAGGACCTTTTGGAATGTTGGCAGTGCTCTAAAACTAGATTGTGGTGATTGTTTCATGACTGTACAAATATATTACAACTCTTGAATTGTTCACTTAACATTGGTGAACTTTATGCTAGGTAAATTACACCTTAATAAAGCCAGATTTTTTAAAAGAATAATAGATGATCATTTTAGTGAGTTCAGTAAGATGAGAAACAAAATATTTACACAGTCTCTAAGTATCTCCCCTCTAGCTACTTGTTAACTACAGTGGGGAAATAGTAACATTATGGTGGAGAACACTGGCAGACGCCACTTTTACCAAGGGATCAAAATTATTTACTCTGTGAAATGATGCAGAGAGAGGGTAATAACATTAATTTATGGTATTCCTGTTAAAAATGTATAATCTGAAAATAATCCCGAGGAAGCATAATACAAACCCAAATTGAGGGACATTCTACAAAATTATTAAGCAGTAGTACCTTTCACAAGTGTTCAAGCCATGACAGACAGATGGAGCAATAGCCCTGATTAAAGTAGATTAAGGAGATGTGACAACTAAGTGCAGTGAGAGGCCCTATACTGGGTCCTGGTCCAGAAAATGACATTAATGGGGCAAGTAGCAAAATTTGAATAAGGTTGTACATTAGTTAACAGTATTGTATCCAGGTTAATTTCCTGTTTTTGATCATTGTGCTGTGATTGTCTGAGATATTAAAATTAGGGGAAACAGGATGAAGGGTATGTGGGAATTTCTGTACTATTTTTGTAACTTTTGTAAGTTATTTTGAAATAGTTTCAAAATGAAAAGTTAAAAGGAAGTTTTATCTTTCAGCTGGGAAAATGGCAATGGATTGATAAGAAATTAATGGTGAAGTGATGACCAAAATTCCTATCCATTGTTCAGAAAGCAATAGGCAAGAACGCTGATAAACATTTTAAATAAAATACTAACAATAAATATTATTATAGTAATCATTCTCTTTTCCTTTTCTCCCATCCCAAATGGAATCACACTACATATACCATTCTGCATTTTTCTTTTTCTGTCTAACATTGTCTTTTTAGTGACTCTTGTATTAGTGAAATAAAACCTACAATGTTTGATTCTGCTTTGCTTAATATTAAAAGAGACTTATGGGTACAACATTTGATGCAAACCTTGTAAAGGTAATCTCATTGATCTTTCAGACTTCTAAGTACTGTTCTAGTTATTTTTCTGCTTAGTAAAGATAATAAAATGTAGTTATATTCTGGTAACTACAGAATATTAACCTAAATAGAAACCCAAGTAGGGCAAAGGTCTGTGTGTGCTCTGTCTGTTATAATATATTAAACCTCTTCAATGTTTACTGAAAAAGAGCAAGTAGCCATTGAGGGGGTGGGGAGTCAATTGTTAACCTCAAAGCTCTTACCTAATCTCCTGGAATGTAGCCTTTAACTTATAGCAATGATCAGAAAGTTTATATATATATTCACACTTTAAATAATTATAAAGGCAGTGTTTATTAAAATACATCTCATTTTTAAAATTGAGCTATCAGCTGTTGAAGTGTGTATATATTTTTTGGGGCCCCTGTATATAGGATATATTTCTATCAATAGAATTTCTAGGTCAAAAAGCATATGCAATTATTATTTTGATAGATATTTTGAAAATTTGGCTCCCATAAAAGGTTGCTGATATAAATAAATCTTATTATTTAAAAATGTTTATTTCTTCCCAGTGGCCCAGTGCACAAAATTTGTGCATGGGGGCAGGGGTGTCCCTCAGTCCAGCCTACACCCTCTCCAATCTGGGACCCTTTGGGGATGTCTGATTGCTGATTTAGGCCTGATCACACAGGATTGGATATCCCTCTCCAATCCAGGACCACTGGCTCCTAACTAATCACCTGCCTGCCTGCCTAATGCCCCAACTACCCTCTCCTGCTGGCCTGATCTCACTTACTGCCCTCCTGCTGGCCCGCTTGCCCCCAACTGCTTCTTCTGCTGGCCTGCTCATCCCCAACTGGCCCCCTGCTGGCCTGCTTGCCCCCAACTGCCCTCCCCTCCTGGCCTTATTGCCCCTAATCGCCTCTGCCTCAGCCCTGCCACCATAGCTTTGTCTGGAAGGACATCTGGAAGGTCACCCAGTCTACTTAGCATATTATCCTTTTATTAGTATAGATGTTTATAAAATTTTGATGTTTTTGTAACCATTAATATATGATGATTTTTGAAATCAACACATATTGATTTCAGAGAGGAAGGGAGAGGGAGAGAGAGATATATATAAATATCTTTGAAAATCATTCATTGGCTGTCTCCTGCACACCTCCTACAGGGGATCAAGATTGAAACCCAGGCATGTGCTCTGACTAGAAACTGTGGCCTCCTGGTTCATGGGTCAATGCTCAATCATTGAGCCACACAAGCCAGGCAATATAAAGATCAATAAATTAATAAAATTAATAAAAAATAAATAAAAGGTAACTTTTCTCTTCTTTGCCCTTCTCATCTATCCTACCTCCCTGCTGTAGCCCATGCTATTACAATGTACTATATCCTTCCAAACATATTGCTCTCACATACATATGCTACCATTACATACATATACATAAATACATAGTCATATATATCCTACCCAATAAAAGAGTAATATGCAAATTGACCATCACTCCAACACACAAGATGGCCACCTCCATGTGGTCAAAAATGGATGCCCCACGTGGACATAAGATGGCCAGCGAGGGAGGGCAGTTGGGGGCGATCAAGCCATCAGGGGAAGGCAGTTGCAGGGGATAAGGCCAGCAGGGGAAGACAGTTGGGAGTGACTAGGCTGGCAGGGAAGCAGTTAGGCATCAATCAGGCTGGCTGGGGAGTAGTTAGGGGATAATAAGGCTGGCAGGCAGAAGCAGTTAGGGGCAACCAGGCAGCCAGGCAGGCAAGCAGTTGGATTGTGAGAGGGATGTCCAACTGCCCATTTAGGCCCAATCCCAGTGATTGGGTCTAAACAGGCAGCTGGATATCTCTCAAGGGGTCCCAGATTGAAGAGGGTGCAAGCTGGGCTGAGGGATACCCCCCCCATCCATGCACAAATTTTGTGCACCAGGCCTCCAGTGTATATATAATTAAGCAATCTTTTTGTTTACATTTGTACTGAAATGGAATCATACTACATATATTACAAGCAAATTATGTTTTTCATCTCATATTTATGTTAAGTACTCATATACATTACTGTTTCTATTATAATTTCCTGCACACATATATATGCATATATATTCCAATAGATACAATTTTATCTAAGCAAGATTATATCATAAACACATTTTTTTTGGTATTTCATACATGCTATTTTTAAAGGCTTTTTTTAATGCTTGTTTTTTTTTAATGGTTTGTTTCTCCCACTCCTTTCCATCTCCCACCCATACCACCTTCTCTATTCTCCCTGAAAGGCAAACCATGTTAACAGCTGATTATGCTCTTATAATTATACATATTTATATAAATACCATTGCTACACATAAGTTGTATTTATTAGTGCAAAAAGAAGTGTGCTTAAGTTTCTGTTGTATCATCATTACTATCTTATGTTATTCACAGCATTTCAGAAACAAAAATGTATGAAGTAAAAAGAACAGTTACCATGTAAAAGTATATAGAAAAATATTCTGTCTAATAGTTTCTAGTAGTGTTATTCAAGGGCTTGGAAGTGCCAAGCTATAACTTAGAATTGTGATCAAAACATAATATGTAAGCTCATTTTGCTCCAAGCAGCAACCCAGAAATGAATTTTAGTCTGTGCATTGTACACTGCTGCCAAAATCTTGTTAACAGCAATTGAATTGTAAAAGTCCATATATCAACACTCAATAAAAAACACAACCTTATAATTCAATAAATACAGTACATGCATAGAATTACATTAATTATAAGTAACTCAGAATTGTTGACAACAAATTAATATGATAATTAACTAAATTTAAAACTTAATATTTCACAACTGAGCTAAGCTAATAAAAGAGAAGCTAACAACTCTAAAATACCAGACACCATTCCGATGTCCTTCTGGATGAAGGCTCCATGGAGAGGTGCCCCCAAGGCAGAAGTGGTTAGGGGAGATCAGGCAGACAGGCAAAATTGGAATAAATATTATTATCAAAGACAGAAACTTTAGCTTATCATCAGACTATTTTCCCGTCAGCCCAGCCTGTACCCTCTTGCAATCTGGGACCCCTCAGGGGATGTCCGACTGCCTGTTTAGGCCGACTGCAGATCGACTTAAACTGGCAGTCGAACATTCCTCTCATGATCTGTGACCACTGGCTCCTAACCACTCACCTGTCTGCCTGATCACCTCTAACCACTTCTGCCTTGGGGGCACCCTCCCATGGAGGCTTCATCCAGAAGGACATCGGAATGATGTCTGGAAGATCATTCAGCTATCCAGTCTAATTAGTGTATTAATCTTTTATTATCATAAATATATATTTTTTATTAATTTCAGGGAGGAAGAGAGAAGGAGAGATAGAAACATCAATGATGGGAGAGAATTATTGATCGGCTTTCTCCTGGATGGCCCTCACTGGGGGTTGAGCCTGTAACTCAAGCTGGCCCAAGCTGGAATTGAATCATGATCTCCCAGTACATAGGTTGCCACTCAACCACTGAGCCACACCGGCCTGGCCTAAGCCTGATCAACTTTACATAGCCATGTCTGCTGCAAAGTAGACTGGGAAATCTAGTGTAGCTTTACCCCGGAGGCTGTGTACCTAGCTTAAAAATCAGAGATTCTGCTATTGTTTTATAAAAAGGGGGGAAGATAGGTAACATAGTACCTGATTCAGAAAATTTCAAAATACTATGCACAGAAGTTGGAAAGGATTGCTAAAATAAAGTAAAGGTAGTTTGTAGGAGTGGGTGTGCTGAAGGATGTTGATGTGAAGGAAGTTTCCCAGGGGAAGATTGTGTCTTGGAGGTGGAGATCCAGAAGAGGCTGGGTGGCTTCCACATATCTGCTGGAGCAGCCTACACTCAGCTGCCAGGGCAGAAAGGACACTTTAAAATAATGAGAAAAAAAGAAAGCAAATCAATCTAAAGAAAGTTCATGAATCTTTCTGCATGAGTGAAACTGTGGTGTCTAATTGAGAGACAGAACTATGGGCCTCAAAGACAGAACTATGGGCCTCAAAGACACCAGGAAGGTCTGGCTTTTCTGATAGCACATTTCAGTTAAATGAAACTAAACACTCTTTGAGGGGATTTGGAGGAATAGTAAGAGGAAGGAAAAATGGAAATATTTCATTTTTGTTTCTGTGTCTTTTATTTACATGGAAGAAATCATGAGCATATGCCTGTAGACTTGAGCCTACACTTCTCAAAAATTATAAGAATTAGAAAGTGAGCCAAGACTGATTTGGCTCAGTGGATAGAGCGTCGGCCTATGGACTGAAAGGTCCCAGGTTCGATTCCGGTTGGGGGCATGTACCTTGCTTGTGGGCACATCTCCAGTGTGGGGCATGCAGGAGGCGGCTGATCGATGTCTCTCTCTCATCGATGTTTCTGACTTTCTATCCCTCTCCCTTCCTCTCTGTGAAAAATCAATAAAATATATTTAAAAAAAAAGAATTAGAAAGTGAAACTTAAATAAAGCCACAAATGTCACTTTAAAATTTCTATTGGCAATAGAAGAGGATATTATTTAAATTGTCTCCTAAATTATTACAACATAAGTCATTTCACAACTGCTGTTTTTTAGTTTTGCTCAAAGCCCACTCCTTGCCTGATAGTATACTTTAGAGGGAATAGTACACCATTCATTTTGTTTGTCCATTCATTGTGAGATGGAAAATTTGGGTGCCTTTAATTTTTGATCACTGGGTAACAGTTTTTTTAAAAAAATTATTTATAAGTGATTGGACTGTGAGCTAAGCCTTATTAATAGCATGATTTAACAACTTAGATTGATGAATTGAAATAATATTACTGGCAATCTTTGAAATGAAAGTCACACTTTCTAAAAGCACTGAAATGTATGTATCACACTTGTCAGCCTCCTTCACTATTCTGGGTTAAAAATAGTATTTCATGTTTTTACACTGGCTTCATGTCTAAGCAGAGGACTCTATGATAGTTGAATATTGATATACTAGTGTAACTGAAGCAGTCACAAAAATAAAAGCCATTGGCCTCTGGCCTTTTATAGATGTTTCCACTAAGTCAATGTAATGAAAAACAGCAAATTAATCTATTAGTGTTAAGCGTTTGATAAATATTTTATTTGTTGGTTTCTTTATCACGTAAGGCTACATAAGAGGAACTGAGTTAATTTTGAAACCTTCAGTTTCCTTTTCTCTAAAGCAATAACTGTTGATGGCCACTAGAGTGTTCCTTTGTTTGCAGAAAGTTGCAAAACTGAGAGAGAAAATAATGCCAAAACCAAGTTGGCATTATTTTTAGCTCTCCTCTGATTTGGAGATAGCGACAGTCCTCACTTTTTCTCATGGCAACTGTCATAACTAATCAAAGGAAGAAAATGAGGCAAAGGGAAGGAACAGGAAATTGTGCCAAAGGACAGTGGCAGGGTTGTAGGCAGGAAGCTGAGCTGAAGGAATGCAGATAGCTTGAGAGCTTCTTGGCTCTGCTCTGCTCCAGTGCAGAAGGGGGCCCAAGTGCTGCTTAAATCAGGTCTCTCCAAGGCCAGGTATTAGTGCCCTTGGAGAAATAGTATAAGCTTTCAGCTTCAAACCTTGCTCCAAATTATTAATATGGTGGTGACTCCGGTACCCAACCTTTAAAGGGCAGGGGTTGTTACAATGGTGAATGATTTTTAACCAGTTAAGTTTAAAATAGCAAGGATGACTTATTTTGCAAAATTTCATTTTACTCAGCTTCACAAGGCAGTGTATATTAGCTTAGGTCAGTAGTTGGCACACTCTGGCTCACTACCTCTTTAATGATGATTTTTACCTTTTTTATTTTTACGTTTTTAATAAGTTAGGAAAAATTAAAAGAATGATCTTTCATTACAAATGAAAATTATAGGAAATTCAAATTTCAAAGTTTGTGGAAATTTGTTACTCTCTTATTGTATAAGTGCCTACATAACACCCTCAAATGTATCTATTGATGTGAAAAGTCTAAATTATTTACTACCTGACCCTTTATGGAAAAAGTTTAGAAGAGCACAGAATTTAGTGTCTGGAAGACCTGGATTGATCTCCAAGGCTGCCATTTACAACCTTGAGCAAAGTCTTTGTTGCAGTGGTCAGAATTTAGGCCTCAGTTTCATTGTCTTTAAAATGGGCATACAAACAATGTTTAAGATGCAGAGTTAAATAAGGTAATGCATTTTATGTGCTTAATACAATGCTCAGATAGTGAGCGACCCACACATTTTTATTGTTATTATTTAATCATAAAGTAACTGAGACTAAACAAAATTGCAAAACAAAGGGAATTTTAAAATTCTAATAGAAACTGCAATAGATTTTACACTATTAGGAAATTTTAGAACTTATTTTAAAAGGCATTTTTTATTAAATAACAACGAATGCTCACGCAAAATAAAGTGGATAAAATTGGTAAGTCCTGTGTTAACAAAGAAGTAAAAAGCCATACCCAGGGTGAAGAGAAACCTGAGATTGCAAGCCATGTATCTGAATAAATCCTAACCCTCGCTTCCTCCATCACATGCTTGCTAAATTCTGTCCAATTACTAGAGTCAGCAAAGAAAATGACAGAATTCCACAAAATTCATAAATAACTTGATGAAGAGTATTATGGAAACAGATGGAAAGAAAGATTGTATTAAGCTATAATCTTTATACTCATACTTAGGTATTGTTCAATTGGGCAATCATTGTTCACCTGGGCATTCACCACAAATAGGTTCTAAATCAACTCTGCTCAGAAGGCCAGGACTTAAAACTTCTGAGGGCAGGACCTGAGGCAGTGCTTCTCTGCAAATTTACACCGATGGCCACTACCACAGTTTGATGAACAGACAGGCCTTTAACATTTTTTTTTAATAGCAAATTTATTCAGATAAAACTCATAGGCCATATTATACACCTACTTAAGGTATATAACTCACTGGTTTTTCGTACATTCAGAGTTGTGTTACCATCACCACAATCAATTTTAGAGCATATTCAGTACCCCTGAAATATACCCTTTAGTAGTCATTTCCCTCAGTCCCCCAATCCCTGGTAACAACTAACCTATTTTTTATTTCTATAGATTTGCCTATTCTGGACATTTCATATAAATGGAATCATATAATATGTAGTAGGTGAATGCTTTCTTTCACTCAACATAATGCTTTTGAGTTCCAGTCATCTTGTAGCAGATATTAGCACTTTACGAATGTTTATTTTGAGATAATTTTCCATTGTATGTATATATCATAATTTGTTTACCCATTCATCGTAGGATGGACAATTGGGGTGCCTTTAATGTGTGATCACTGTGTAAAATTTTTTGCTCTGACTGAGGCTATACACGGTTACAGCAATATTTGCCTGTCACCTTGACTGAGCCGGCCCTATGGGCTACAGGTTCCTCTTGTTGAGAGATAAGAGATGTTAATAGGACATTCAGCTGGAGCCATGAAAGGGAATCTGCAAGAATGAGCCTGAGAAATATCTAAGGCGGTCAGCTTCTGTTCAGGGAGTCATACAGGGGTAAAGGATCACTGAATGCTGTTCATAGAGCAAAACCTGAAAACAGTTGACAGGAAAGGGATAAATTGTTCACTCCGCACAAAAGGTCACAGGGAAAGCTTGATCCACTTCAATCAGCTCTGTGTCTTGACAGCAGTACTCTTAGAGCCAGCCTCATGACCCTCTGCCATGCTTGGAATGACTTTAATAACCAAGACTTTTTCTTTTGAATTTGTAGCTGCTCATCACTTGTTTTTCCACCTATCCATTTGATAGACCTTACAAACTTAAAAAAAATAAAAAAAATTGCTGTATAGTTACATAATATTGTAGAATATAATACAATGTTGAAGTTGAAAAATATAGCTAACCCCAGATTATATTTTGTATGACACTTTTTACAAAGTTCAAAGACAAAATTAAACAACACATATATGTATATGTATGTGTGTGTATATATATATGTATATATATATATATATAAACACACACTTACAAAATATATTAATTTTGTCTTAACACAAAATGTATATCTTAAATATATAAAACTAAATACACATGTGGTAAAACTAAATATATTTGATATATATGGTAAAACTAAAAAGAAAAGAGGAAATAATGAATCATCCATAATCAATTCATGATTGTGTTTAACACCTTAAAGAGAGGCCAAGGGTTGGAATAGGAGAGGGGCATATAGGTCATTGTAACTTACTGGTAATGTTCTTGCTTTAGGGGTGAGGACAAAGGAGTTCATTATAAATACAGGGTGTCCTCAAAAATGTACACACAATAATTATAGAGGCCATGTTTATTAAAATACATTTCATTTTCAAAATTGAGCTATCGGCTGTTAAAGTGTGTATACATTTTTGAGGGACACTGTACGTATAAATACAAAGGAGGGCTACCCATGGATTAATGATGAGTGAATACAATAATATAGAAAATGAGCTTAGGTTACCTAAGAGTCAAACAAATAGTGACAAAGAACAATAAATGAAAGCAATGTGTGTACACTGTAAAAATTTGCACATACATATATGTAATTATAAAAAAAGAAAAAGGTTCCACTGGTTATTTTGTCAGGTACACATATTATAACTAACATTGTAGTGTTACAACCTTCCATTTCTTTCCTTATGATGAATCAAAAAAAATTTTTAATTATACTAAAAAAAATCATTTAATGTCAGTTTGATAAAGTCTATGCCCTGTGGGAGCTGTTTATGTCAGGCTGCCCACTCCAGGTTCCAACCAGCCTGGCCTCAGCCCCTCCATCACTCATCAGCTATCAAAGCGGCCGGCGGCCGGCGCACACGGTGACAGGTCAGAGCTGGGCTCCTCTACGAACCCTGGCAACCCCGCCCGCCGCTCTCAGCTTCCGGGAACGCCCTGGGGGGCGTGTCTAAGACGTCTCCCTCAGCCCGGGCCCAGGTAAAAGGGGCGGGACTCGGAGGAGCCTGGCGTCGCGGCGTGATGACGTCAACGCCGCGCCAGGCGTGGCGTGCTCAGCGTCTTGGTCCCAGCTCTGCAGCTGAGGGAGAGGCGTGCGTGCTGCCGGCCGGCCGCGATGTCACAGGCCTTCGGCGCTGAGGACGAGGAAGAGGAGCTGGCGGAGGAAGACTGTCCCGAATTGGTCCCCATTGAGGCGAAGCAAAGGGAGCAGCAGGAAAAGCCCGGCCCCGGCGCTAAGATCCCAGTCACAATTATCACCGGGTATTTAGGTAACTAACCATCCCGGTCGGAGAACCCTGGTAGTGTGGGACTTGGGGGGCCTCACAGAGGTTAGGCACCCCGACCGCCGGCCAAACAAACAGCAAACGCCTCTGGAGGTGCGGGCCGGGCCACTGGCTCCTCGATTCACATTTGTCCTGCGGGCTTCACAGTTAACCCCGCGCTTTGAAACCAGTTGTGGTTTTGCGGTGTGAAGCCCGGACCCGCCCCCACACGGTGCCCCTGGCCTTTCACAAATTACCTTTCTGAAGCTTACCTACCTCATTTGAAAATGCAAACCCTGCCGCTCACCTCTCGGAGCTTCTCTTCTGCAAAGTGGGGCCGCAAATATCTACCTCGTGAGTCCTTTGCCATTAAAGAAAGTCCTGTCAGTGAAATGCTCCACGCAGAGGGCCAGGCCTCAGGCAATTCCCCTTCCCCTCAAGCCTTCTCCTCCAGCCATTCCTGGAAATACCACCTCTCTCATTGCTTCTTCTTTTGTAGGAGAAAGAGTAAGAATAAAAATTCTGCCCTCCAAGATTTTTTTTTTTTTTGCTTTTTAATCGTTTATTTTTATTTTTCGATTACAGTTGACACACAATATTATGTTTCAGGTGTACACCCCAGTGATGAGACATTATATAACTTAGTGGTCATCCCAATAAATCTTGAACCCATCCGACACCATACACAGTTATCAGAATATGACTGGCTGTATTCCCTCTGTGGTGCTTTACATCCCCATAACTATTCTGTCACTACCAACTCCTGCTTCTAAATCCCCCCACCCTTTTCACCCATCCTCCCAGCACCCATCTATGTCTATGAGTCTGTTTTTGTTCTGTTTGTTTGTTAATTTTGTAGGTTGTTTTTTTTTTAGATTCAATTGTTGATAGGAATGTATTTATTGCCATTTGATTGTTCATATTGTTTGATTTTTCCTTCTTCTTAAAAAAGACCCTTTAACATTTCATGTAACATTGGTTTTGGCAGTGATGTACTTCGTTAGCTTTTTCTTGATTGGGAAGCTCCTTGTAAGTCCTTTGATTCTAAATGATAGCTCTGCTCCGTAGAGTACTATTTGTTCGAGGTTCTTGCTTTTCATCACTTTTAATACTTCTTGTTGATCCCTTCCGGCCTGCGAAGTTTCTGATGAGAAATCAAGCAGTCCTATGGGGGCTCCTTTGTAGGCAACTGCTTGTTTCTTGTTTGTGTCACACTATTCCGTGGTTTCCATTTGGGTTAAAGTTCAAATTTCTTAACGTGAATTACAAGGTCCTTTGTTATCTGGCTCTTGACAAGCTCTCCTGCCTGCAAAATTGTGACCCAACATTGACCTACTTCTAGATCAGCGGTTCTCAACCTGTGGGTCGCAACCCCTTTGGGGGTCGAACGACCTTTTCACAGGGGTCACCTAAGAGCATCGGAAAATGCACATATTTACATCATGATGCATAACAGCAAAATTTCATGGTTGGGGGTCACCAGCACATGAGGAACTGTATGTAAGGGTCGTGGCCTTAGGAAGGTTGAGAACCACTGTTCTAGATGGTACCAAGAACTTTAGCCCTTGTATATTCCTTTTTTTTTTCTCTTTAATATATTTTTATTGATTTCAGAGAGAAAGGAAGAGGGAAAGATAGAAACAGCAATAATGAGAGAGAATCATTGATTGGCTGCCTCCTGCATGCTCCACACCAGGAATCGAACCAGCAACCTGGGCATGTGCCCTGACCAGGAATCAAACTGACCTCCAGGTTCATAGGTCGATGCTTAACCACCAGACAGGCCCTTGTATATTCTTCTTATTCTTATTCTTCTGGCTAGATGACCTCCCAGGTGCTCCATAACATCTTATACATCTTCAAATGTTTCATCCTCTGACATAATTGCCTCTTCATTGATCTGAATTTCCCCTCCTATCTCAGTTAGTGCCTTTAAGCTGCATGAAGGTAGAGACAGTTTATTTCTATTTTTTGCTCTTTTCACCAAAGTCCAGCATAAAATCTGGTCCATAGTAGCTTTTGAATGAACTACATGTTAAAGTCTTTTGCTTCATAATATAGTTAATTATTAAGCCTTAGTAATTTTATATGATCTCTTATAACCTCCCCTTCCTTTCCATTTTCACTGCCACTGCCTAGTGCAGCACTCATGTCCAGGGCCTCTGTCTTACTCTTGGATTGGCTTTAAGAATTTCTTCATGGCGCTGCCTCCTCAAGTATGTCCCTTCCATTCTATACTTCACATTTCAGTGCCATTGAGCTTCTTACATAGAACACTCTAAACACAAGCCTTCCATCCTTCAGTTTTTAAAAGAATATGACCTAGAAATGTTGAAGATATTAATACCTTAATACTCTAAATTCCTAGAAATCTTATAAATCCACTTCAGAAGATATGTACAAGTACTTATAATAATAAAACACTGGAAACAACCGAATGTCCACCAACAGAAAAATACATAAATAAATGATATATTTATACAATTCAAATACAGTACTGTGCAGTTGGGATTTTTTCCCCTTTCTATGAACTTTGCTTTCTATGGCTCACAAGACAAATGTGTTTCTTCTACTTCAGCTGAACACGTAAGGTTTAATATGCCACCTACTGGATAAAGTTAGTATAGCTTTATGAGTGTATCTTTCTAAAGACAATATTCTGTCTTTCGTTATTTCCTACATCCATTCTTTATTATGTGTGTGTGATACATATATATATATATGTATATATATATATATATAAAATCAATTTTATATGTTGCTTTAAGCATACTAAAAGTAGATATATAGTCAGTTTGAATTTGGTTAATGATGGATGTTGAAATAAAAGGTCTTTATATGTAAGTTTTAGGGAATAAAATAATATTTTTGGCTAAGAAATATTGTCATCATGCAAAAGGGTTTAAACATTGTATAAACTACATGAGT
>PVJN01049849.1:0-15071 GCA_004026805.1 Lasiurus borealis
GGTGGGCGGGGCCTGGGAGGGGTGGGCGGGGTCTGGTTGAGGGTGGGCGGGGTCTGGGAGAGGGTGGGCGGGGCTACCTGGTGGGGCTGGGAACTCGGCTCCCAGCCGCGTGGAGGGTGGTTCGGCTCCCGGCACGCGCGTCGGAGCGGAGCGGAGCGGAGGCGCCTCCGGTCCCGGCCTCGGTTCTTTGCCTGCCGGCGCTTCGGCTGCGCTCCTCTGCCCGCGCCTCGACTCCTGGTGAGCAGGTAACAGGACACAGTTGGGTGCTTGGGAGGCGATGGAGAGGGTAGAACAGCGTTGAAGGGGCACATGGAGGAAGAAGGTGGTGGGGAAAGTCTGGGATGGACATTTGTTAAAGCGCCTCTGGGGTGAGGGCTGTTGAGAGAGAGAGAGCTTTACCTCTAAATCCCTTCCAAATCTTTTTAAATCATCGTTACCAGATCTTAACCAACTCTCCGTCTCCTCTTCCTGGGACTGTTTGCCCTGAGTTAGGAAGAAATGTATGCTCTTAACTGATGGTGGGTTTTCAAACCCGATGGCCATGAGATTGATCCAGGCATGAATCATTGCCGCAGACTTTTCTCCACTGCAGGCTTTTTAATCATGTCTCTTGGGGAAAGGGATTGTTGATAGGGTTTTCTTCTCTTTAAATAAATAAATAAATAATAAGTAAATAAATGAATAGTAAATTCTTCCTTCTTCCTTGACCCTCCTTTTTTGTTCAGTCTTGAAAGAGAGCTACGGAAGTTGGTAGAAAGGTTCAACTGAAGAAAGTGAAGGCAGCCTCACTTAGAGTGAGGACAGAGAAAGTGGATAATAATGGGGTGTAGCCTTGCCAGCCACAGTATCACTCCCACCCATTAACAGTAGGTCACTCTCCCAGCCATCGAAACATCCATTTAGACTTCAAAAAATTCTCTTGAGAACTTGACTCATCTCCAGAGTCAGCCTGGAAAAATTATAGAGACCCATGAGACAGCATCATAAAAGATAATTATGGGAATCCCTTATTGTGGCATCTACTAATAAGCCTTCATACAGGTATAGGTGTGCTCTCCTTCCCTATCCTCCTCAAGCTTTTGGTGGGGATGCAGCCTTTTTTAGTATTTTCCTAACCTAGTTAGAATTTTTCCACTCTGCTCAGGGCTATCCTATGGGCAAGTCCCTGAGCTAGATGTGTGAAGAAAGTCATGATCTGGGTTCTCAAGAATTTGAGGGAAGGCAGGGGCGGGAATAGATGGGGGGGGGGTTGCCTGGGGGGGTTGGAGAGAGGTGGGGTGGAGGAGAGAAGGGTGTAAAATCTCTACTGTTAATATAGTTGAAGAAGCATAAGTGAAACTCCTTCCCTTTAGAAAAGGCCTATTTCCCAAAAGGGGTATGCCTATATTTCTTCCAGAATTGAGTTGTGTACCAATATGTATCACCTCAAGTTTTAGAAATGATCTTGGAGGATCTTTTCAAGAGCAAGGTGGGATGAAATGATTCTTGTGGATGTTAAGGGACTTAAACTGGATTTTAAGGTGAAAACAGATACGGCCAGTCAGGGAGGAAGAGGGAGTAAGTTGCAGTGGAGAGAACGATAATTAAGACATGATTACAGAAGACTGAGTCAGCAGGGTAGGTCCCACCATCTTAAAAGGGTTTTAAATACTTAGGTAGTTTGGATTTAGCAAGAGGATAGAAGAAGAGAGGAGCATAATCAGAACTAGGCTATATATATATATATATATATATATATATATATATACACATATACACACACACATGTATACATCATATATATATATATATATATATATATATATATATATGAATAAAAACTGTTGAATAATATGGGAGAGAAAATTAAACAAGAAGGACAAAGACTACCACAAAATTTGCAGTTAATAAAAAATGAGGTGGGAAAGGGCTGAGCTGGGTCATGTTAGAAGAAATGAAAAAGCAGGGACATTTTGAAAGAAGAATTAGATGTGTGATTTGATAGAGGGGTGGAACAGAATGAGAAATTGATATTGACTCACTGGAAATCTTCCAATATTAGTGACTGGGAACATAATGTGCATTGGATAGAAACAGGGATCTTATACATGAAAGACAAGTTAATTTGTGTAGAGGGAAGATTATCTCAGTATGTTAAGTTTAAGGTGCTATCCAAATATTCTTTGGCTTGTAAGGGCATGGGCTGAACCTGAGGACAAAGGTTAGTGCTGGAGATAATGATGTGGACAAGGTCCTCAAACCCCCAAAATGGGACAATTTTCTGAAGACAAAACAAAAAACAAAAAACAAACAGAAGACCAAAGATTAAACCTTAAGGAAATTTATTTTTAGGGGGTTTAAGAAGAGAAGTAGACCGATAAAATGACCAGGTAGAAGAACCTGGAGTTTTAGTAAAGCGTAGGAAAGAGAATTTCAATAGAGAGGAGGCAGTAATAAGCTATGTGCTTTGGAAGTCCAAGAGCATGGACAAAGACAAAAGGTCAGTGGATTTTGCCCTTGGGGACCATTGAGACCTTTGCATTTCAGCATTTTCATGAGTGCAGTTCTATCACAAGTTAAGATAGAAGCCAAACCCCTTACTACAGCTCTCACAGGGCTCCACAAGATTGGACCAACCTCTGCTTGCTGCTCACCAACTACAGGGGCTTGTTCTTCCCTACAACCTCCATTGATTTTAGAGAGAGGAAGGGAGAGATAGAGAGAAATATTGATGTGAGAGAGAAACAAATAATGCCTCACACATGTACACCGGCCAGGATGAAACTTGCAAGCTAGGTTTGTGCCCTGACTGGGAATCAAACCCGTCACCCCACCAGCTTTTGGTGTTCAGGATGATATTCTGAGTCACACACTGGCCAAGGGGATGGGCTTTTTGTTCCTCATACACGCCCAGCTTGTGGCTTCCCTCTCTGTACTTGCTGTTACTTCTCTCTGTAATTATCTCTACCCCATCCCTCCCTCTCGTGGCACATGGACCTTCTCCAGCACACTGTTCAGATTTATCCTCTACAGAAAGACCTTCCTTGGATGAAAAAGCCACTACCATACTCCTTTGTTATTCTTTATCCCTTTACCATGATTTTTTTTTTCAGAGTTGTACTGATTTTCTCAGGCTGCCACAACACATTGCCACAAATTGGATGGCTTAAAACAACAGAAATTTATTATCTCAAGTCTGAAATCAAAGTGTTGGCAGGGTTTGTTCCTTTTGGAGGCTGAGGGAGTGAGTGTCTCTTCCATACCTCTCTTCTACTTTCTGGTGTTTGCTGGCTTGCAGCTGCAGTATTGTCTGTCTCTGTCTCTACCTTTACATGGTGTTTTTCCTGTGTGGATCTTTTTTTGTGTGTCCAGATTTCCCTCTTATAAAGATGCCAGTAATTGGAAGAGGACCGACCCTAGTTAAGTGTGGCCTCACTTTAATTTGATTGCACCTGCAAAGATTTTATTTCCACACTAGAGGCCCAGTGCATGAAATTTGTGCACTCAGCAGGGGTGATTTTTTGTGTCCAGCCTGTGCCCTTTCCCGGTCGGATATCCTTAGCACTGGCGCGGAGGCGGGAGGCTCTCACCACCACAGCTGCATTCGCCAGCCGTGAGCCCAACTTCTGGCTGAGCTGTGCTCCCCCTGTGGGAGCGCACTGACTACCAGGGGGCAGCTCCTGTGTTGAGCCTCTGCCCCCTGGTAGTCAGCGTGTGTCATAGCACCCAGTTCCTCCCGTCGGTCGATTTGCACATTAGCCTTTTATTATATCCGATAAGGAAAGTCACATTCAAGTTATCAGCAGTTAGGACTTGAACATCCTTTTGGAGGGGACACATAAAGAACAGATAATATTATGATACATATTTATTTACTTCTTTGTGTTCTTTCCTCCATTGAAATAAAAGACCTGAGGACAGCAACTGGTTTTGTTCAGTGCTGTCTGGCTCCTGCCACTGTGCCTGGAATGTTCAATATTGGTTGAGTGAATGACTCAATGAAACTGGCCAATATGAAGTAAAGGAAGACTTGGATAGTGAGAAAATGGGGAAAGCTGGTTTTAAAATCCATTTATTTGAGGAAGAGTTGAAAAAGAAACAAAGCAATTGTTAAGTCAACTTAAAGGATTTCAAAGAGTGCTGCTTAGGCATTACTTGTGAGCTATTTTTCCCATGAATTAGTTGCCAGGGCCTAGGGACTGCCTCTCAACTCTGCAAGAGAAGAAAAAATGAATTTAGCAGTTTCTCCAGTTACGGGAGAACTGACTGACTCAGGATAACCAAACTAAAAAGAGATGGATTTGTAGGCCAGAATGCCATTGAATTATTAAGGGTGATTCAGGAATGAAGACTGATTTTTCTCTGCCAAGGGCAGTACATTCACCAAAGATAGCACTTACCCAAAGGTTGCTTGATAAAAACAGAAGTTTAGAGGCAGCAAAGTTTGCTGTTTCTCGAGGGATATCCCATCAAACAATGGTAGCTAATAGATTCCCTTTTTAGGGTGAGTTTTCTAACTACTTGCCAAACCCCATTCTGGCGTAGTAGGTTTGAGGTCTTGAGGATCAATTGGGACTGTTTAATAAGTCTTTCAGTTAGGGCTCATGATCAGGCAAGTTTGGAAGACATTGCCTACACTTGTTCTTAGTGGCAAATCCTGGGTGGAATTCTACCTAGTGTTCTCAGCCAAGTCTACTGGGCTCCCACAGTTCATTTCTTCGAGTAAAGGTGTGAGCCCGTCTGCTTAGCAATTTTCAGACTTAGGAGACCTCCCTTCGGTAAGCTCAGCATATGCTTTAATGACTCAGCAATTGAAACAAGGCCATTTGGATATTTTTCTTCTCATAGTCTGGACAGCTGACATGAGTTTGATTGTTAAAATAAGCACCTTTCCCGTGTGAATTGTGTTTCATAGTAACTAAATAGTGGATGAGAGGAATTAATTCCTGGTAGTATTTCAGTTAATAAATACAGAAAGAATGATAAAATTTGTATATCACCATATTGCAATCCATAATGGAATAATGGATCTAGACCATGATCATCAATGACAGCTAAAATCATCAGGTCAAACTAGAGGGAACTTTATATCAGATGAAACAGACCGATAGCACCTGAACCCACTGACCAGCACATCACCAGGAGAGACACTTCATGTACATCCCGATGTGATGCAATAGGAAACAATCATCTCTTAAGTATCCTTGTAAAACAGCAAACCCAAATTTAAGTAAGCATCTAGTCCATCTGTTTATAGAAGATACAGGGAATAGAGAAATCTGATAAACCATATCTCATATATGCAACCATTCAAATCCAAAAGATGAGACAAGGTACAGCCTTGTGGGGTCTGTAAGCTAGCAGCTCAAGAGAGCTTATTGGAAATGCAGATTCTTAAGCCCGCCTGAATCAGAATCTGCAATTTAACAAAGTATCCCGGTAATTCACATGTGCCTTCAAGTTGGAGAAGCATTCTATGTACAATGACCTCAGTTTTTAAAATAAGTAAATAAATGACTAGAGAAAAGCGGGAGGGAGGGAATATTATTGTTTTTTGAGCTTACAGGATTGAATGATAATCTTATCAATGGAAAAGGTGATTTTAAAAGTGTATTAGCCCTGGCCTGTGTGGCTCAGTTGGTTGGAGCACTGAAAGGTGGAGGGTTTGATTCCTGGTTAGGACACATACCCAGGTTGCAGGTTCTATCCCCACCTAGGAGGCAGCCTATCGATGTTTCTCTCTCATATCCATTTTCTCTCAGTTTCCCTCTTTTTAAAATCAATAAAAAACAAGCAAACATATCCTTTGGTTAGGGTTAAGAAAAAAAATTAAAGTATGTATTATAATCTTCACTACAGTCAAGTGCAGAGCTGTGGTGAAAGACCCTTAAGGTAGGAATCCTGTTAATGCAGTGCCAGCTCAGTTGTTACATTAAAATTTAGTCATGTTTTAGACAATTCAGACATTCAGGATAGGACATTGAGTACTGTGACATCTACTGTCCCCATAGCTGAAGAGAGTACAGTTTTATCCTACCTTTAACAATGTTAGTTTCAGGTGTTTTTTTTCTCAACTTAACGTTTTTTTGCTTCGACATTCCTCTTCAGAGTCTTATTGAGCCCATTCCCATTTCTAAAGGGAGGACACTGAACTTGATACCAAGGATGTTTTCTAGGTATTCAAAATCTAGGATTAAAGAAATAATCGTTTACAAGTTTTTGTTGTTGTTAATCTTTACCTGAGGGTATTTTTTCCATTGATTTTTAGAGAGAGAAAAAGAGAGAGAAACATCAATGTGAGAGAGTTGCATCAATTGGTTGCCCTCTGCATACTCCCTGACCAGGGCTGGGGATTGAGCCTGCAACCAAAGTGTGCCCTTGACCAGGAATCCAACCCACAACCCTCCTTTTCTAGGGCTGATGGGTCCACTGAGCCAAACAGGCCAGGGCCATTTACAAATTTAAAGTAGTCTTCAAGTTGAATGAAAAAGCAGCGTCCTCCTTCATCAGTCTGACCTTTGCTTGTCCATACTTTTATATATATAAGAGATCTTGTTGCCAAACCACAGAGGAGTGGAGGAAATTGCATCAACTGGCTGTGGAGTGGTGGGGGCAGCATCTTAGGGAGACCCAGGGTCAGCCTCCACCCAGGGCCTGAGTGAGGTAGTTGAGGCCATCGTCAAACAAGACTAGATGTGAGGAGTTCAGGAATCCGTGTTTCACATGCTTATTTCTTTACAGAATTTTGCCTTCCAGAAGTCTTTAAATCGGCCATGCTACTTAAGAGGTGGAGTGTATTTTGCTTTAAAATGTTGGTTTTATTTTTCATATGATCCAATAAATCTTACTCCTTAATTAGTGTCTTTCAGAATTTTCCCACGTTTCTGGTATAACTAGTTCCAATGGCTGGGAATAAAGGAAGAGGACGTGCTGCTTATACCTTCAATATTGAGGCAGTTGGATTTAGCAGAGGTGAAAGGTTACCTGATGTAGTGTTGAAGCCACCCCCACTATTTCCTGTAAGTACATTAACAGTGAATTCTCACAGTGTGCTTTTTCATGTTTCAGAGAAAATAGGACTTGAATATATGATATCAGTATGATATCCCAAAGTGTAAGAAAATAAGAGCTTGTTTCACTTATCTTTAATTTAAATATTTCTACTGTTCTTTGCTGAACCTTTTTTAGTTTTCTGATTCCTTTCTCAAAATACAGAAAACAGAACTATACACATACATTTCCATGAATATATTCAGTCCTGTGTGAAATAAGAAATATTTTAAAAAATTTATTTATCTTAGGTTGCTGTTATTGATATATTATTAAAATAATATTTTTTAAAAGCAAAGGTTTTACAGTGGTCCGCAGTTCCCATTCTACCAGACTTTGACTTAATGATTTTCTTTTCACCTTGCATCTATAGAATTTAATTTTGCTCCCTACTCTAACATTTGGCCTTTTTTTCCCACTGAATTTTTTCTTTCGCTTATTTCCTATTTTATTAAAGCAAATTTAAATTTTGTTACTGTTTCTCAAATGTAGGTGCTTTTATTACATTTAGTGTTGCTTTTTTAAATTTAATGAGTATATTGCAGGCTTAATTGGCATAATGTCTAATGCTTTCACTTTATAGTTAGTCTAAAAAGTAAGCTTACATTTCCAGATGTGTATGTGTTGCAGTATAAAAAAAAATGAAAAAATCATATATAACCAGATACACTTCCCAGAAATCTTTTTCCTATTTCAAAAGGAAAAGTTCTGGTTGAAAGATTTATGGCAGTAGAGAACCTGGGCAAGTATATCTGGGGATCTAGGTATATCGCATAAGGAGTCTCTACTTTTTGCTCTTGAAATTTTTTGCTTTCCAATATTCACTACAACCAAAAAAAAAAAAGATAAATATTTCAGATATATGTATAATGCCACTTTATGCTTATTTCTTTTAAAACAAGTCTCTTGTCCATGTGTGGGATAACTTCTAAACACTGGAACTATTAGTATATACTGTTGTTTTATACATGGAATAAAACTGGAGTTCTTACTACTAGCTAAGAGGCTTTTTGATGTCTCTCTGACCCTTTTCCTACCACATTATTCTCTTTCCCTAGCCTTCCTGGTCTCCTTGTTCCTTCCGGCATTTTCCTCTGCTGGTTTCTCTGGCTGGAGCCATCTGTTCCCAAAGTCTTTGCATAGATAGCTTCCTAATTTTAAAAATATATATATTTTATTGATTTTTATTTTTTTATTTTTATTTTTTTTTTACAGAGAAGGGAAAGGGATAGAGAGTTAGAAACATCGATGAGAGAAACATCGATCAGCTGCCTCCTGCACACTCCCAACTGGGGATGTGCCTGCAACCAAGGTACATGCCCTTGACTGAAATCAAACCTGCACCCCTCAGTCCGCAGGCCAGCACTCTATCCACTGAGCCAACTCGGTTAGGGCAAGACTTCCTAATTTTACCTAGCTCTCTGCTCAAACGGGATTTCCCTGAGAAGTCATGCATGGTTATCCTGTATAGAACAGCAACCTCCAACCTCCAGGTACTACCCGTCATCTTTTCCTCTACCCAGCTTCATTATTTTCCATAGTACTTATCATTACCCAAAATTACATATTAACTCATTTGTTTATTATTTTATTGTGTTTTTCTCCCCTAGAATGTAAGTTTCCTAAGGGCAAGAACGTTGACTAGATATGATGGTATCTCCTATTGTCTAACCATGTCTGGCTTAATAGTAGGCGCTCAATAAAATGTAGAAATAATGCATAAATTTGGAGTAATGTTTTGAAAATGTATCCTACACTTAGCTTCTAAAACCAGAAATGTCTTTACGATATGCCCCGAGGATCTACTTTGTTATGAATATGTATATTTGCATGTAATTTTTAAAAATTAAAGATATAATTTCAAACTCCTGCTTTACGGGCTTATAGATTGTTCACTTCTTCAATTTCGTCACTGTAAAATAGGAAATGTTGATGATACTTCAAATGAGATCACGGATGTTGAATATTGAGTACATCCTAGTCATAGTAACCACTTGCTAAATGATAGCTGCTATTATTTTTTTATGCTACTGCTCCAACCAATACTACCACCACTGTTGAGGTTAATAGAAAATGCAAGCAGTTACTCTCCTTTGGGCACCTTGATCTTTAAAATATGAAATCGCAGTAAACAGACTGTATAGCAAAATGATTATTTTGTCATCAGGAAAATTAGGGCCAACAGAAAAATTAACCTTCTTTCCTACCCCCAAAATAAGAGCAAATGGGCTAAAAAGGTTAAATAGATTACAAAAACTCAACATTTTTTAAGTTGATTGTAAAGCTTATTACCTATAAAATGTATTTTTTCAATAAAACTGACATTTTTCAGAATGTAGGCAAAGGGATATTAAAATATTGTTTTAAAAAGTTATTGTCTTTTAACTTAAACAGGATACAGATTATAAACCAGTGCCACTGAAAACAGGAGAGGGTGAAGATTATATGCTGGCTTTAAAACAGGAGTTGAGAGAAACTGTGAAAAGAATGCCTTATTTTATAGAAACACCTGAAGAAAAACAAGGTGCGTATTAGACTCTGATTCTGTGGTTCAGTGCAAACAGATGAAACAAGGCTTTGGCACAAGATATATCATCATTTAATGCTGACTGATTTGATTTAGTCAGAAATTATCAACTACTTTGAAAAAGTGTATTTTAGGTTGATTTAACAAAATATATATTAAAATTTTTGATATTTTATTTGTAGAATTACTTTTCACAATAGTTTTATGTATTCAGTAAAAATTATGATAAACAAAAGTATTTAAAAAGTGAAAATCATCTGTAATGTTTATGTCTAGATTAAAATATTTTCCATAAATAAATAAAATATTTTCTAGTATATTCCAGAATTTTTCTTCTGTATGTATATTCTTTGTTGTTGTTGCCAATCGTCACCATTGTATGATTTTTAGAGAGAGTGGAAAGGAAGGGGAGAGACAGAGAGAGAAATATCAATGTGAGAGAGAGATGTAGATTGCTAACTTCCTGAGTAGGGTAGGGCATTCAGCCTGCAACCCTGGGTACATGCCCTTGATTGGATTCGAACACAACACTGTTCAGTCAGGGCCGACGCTCTAACTATTGAGCAAACCAGCTAGGACTGCATGTATATCCTTTTTATAAAATTGGATTTATGTTACTTTGTATCTCCCCTTTTTTACTCAGTGGCATGTTATTAGCATTTTTGCTTATCCTTAGTATTCTTAGAAAATATGATTTTTAATGACTACGTGGTATTTCATTGTGGATGTAATATTAATTGTAACTAATTTCCTGCTGTTAGATTTAAGGTTGTTTCTATTTTTTTTTCTCATATATATTTACTATCCTTATACGTAAATCTTAATGTAGGCCTCTTGATTATTCATATTTTGGTTAAAAATTTTAAATGCGTTAACTATATTTTGGTTAATTATTTAGATATCAGATATAATAGAATGCAAAACACATATTCATTGGTGATGCTAAGGTCAGAGAGGAGATTGAGTTGGAGAAGGTTTGACAGTCTCAGACTGAAAGTGCGAAGTGCTTTTAGAGGCAGGGAACCCATTCCCGAGTGGTTATTTAGCAAAGTAGGTATATATTGATTTTCAGTTTCTGCCCTTGAATGTTGAAATTAGAGAGATCAATATCATTCTTGAGCTTTCAAAACAACATCATTAAAACATGAGAAATTCATAGAGTATCATCACATTCCATTAGGAATAAAAATGCATTCCATTTTTCCTCTCTCTGGAAACTAGAATTGGCTGAGAGTCAAAAAGGAAGTCTTGTAAAATAATATTACATGTGCTTGTAATTATAAGAAGCCTTTTAGACAGGTTCATTTAATTTTTCAAGATATAACTGCTTGAAATTACATAATGGTTTGATAAGACAATTATACTTAAAAAAATACTGAATTTTTTAAATTCAGCATACTTAATTTTTTACCTTTCATGATTATGTTGCATACTTTTATTTTTTTGAGTTTAAAATGGAATTAAAGCTCTCATATTAAAGATTTCAAAAATTAACACTAAATGAACTAATACTCATTCTTATTAGAAAAATAACAATGTAGTGTATATTTTAATCTTTTCAAAAATTAGTCTCTTTTGCTTGGCCAGCATGGCTAAGTGGTTGAACCTCGACCTATGACCGGGAGGTCAGGGTTTGATCCCTAGTCAGGGTTTCATGCCTGGGTTGCAGTTCGATCCTCAGTAGGGGGTATGCAGGAGGCAGCCAATCAATGATATTCTCTCATCATTGATGTTTCTCTCTCTCTTCCTCTCTGAAATCAATAAAAATATATATAATTTTAAAAATTAGTGTTTTCTCCAGATTGCAAAACACATTTACCAACTAAATGTGCGTGGTATTAAAGCACATGTTAATTAAAAGTATGTCATATTATTAAAGTATTCATGTGAGTCTTTTAGACAGGCATATTAAGAACATAATTTTATGCTGGTTTCTGGTAGTGGTTGGTTTATACCTGGATAAAGTGGCTCTTTATTTTTTTTTTTAAAGAGACTATCTTTGATAACTGCACAATAAAATATTTAAAAATATAAGGAATCTTTTGTTTCTGTTTTTTAATTCAGAAGAAAATTTGTATAGAATTTTCTAAATTAATACAAATATATTCTTGATATACCTCTTTCCTGATGTAATCTGTTTTTTTAAAAACTGGTTAAAAATAATGGTTTTTATAATAAAAGCATACATATGTTTATATAGGTTAATATAATATTACACACACACACACACACATACACACATTTATATACTATACACACTATAAATGAAAAAGAATTGGCCAGACTGAATGGAAATAAACTGTCAGAGGGAGATATATTCTAGATAGTGTTACATCACTGCACCCTTACTAGCCTTTTCCCATCACTTGCCACCTACGTGTTTTAGGAGATACTTATAGACTAATGTAAAAAACTAAATTATTAGAGACTAGAACAAACAAATAGGGCAGGTAATTGCAAGAATTCCTGATAGTCAAGTCGCTGGTGGCTTGAGGCACTGAGATTTAGTCACAAAGAACTGGAGCACAGAATAAACATTTAACTTGGTGATGTCTTCAAAGTTTGTTTCTTTTCAGGTAGAATTATAGAAGTGATAAAAGTTATTTACTTTACAATGAAATTTATTATCTACTTAAAGGAGTAACATGCTAATTGACCTATCATTGTGATGGCCACCAGCCAATCAGGAGTGAGCATGCAAATTAACTCAACAAAGATGGCAGATTAATTTGCATATGCAGGCACTGAGCAGCCATGGGTGGAACAGAACACTTGCATTATCGCCATGGCAACGACAAAAGCATTCTGCACCACCCCAGCTGCTCTGGGCCTCTGGGCAGCATGGGAAGGCAGAAAGGTGGTTCCAGGCAGGAGCAGAAAAGCAACTCCAACTAGAGCGAAGGTGATGCCGGCAGCTAGGGGAAGAAAGACCCATTCTTGTGCAAATCTTCATGCATCGGGCCTCTAGTTTTTATAATAAAGGAAAAGCACAAATGAATTTTTTTGAATTTTAGCTGCATAGGTACACAGAGATTTTGTCCAGTGGTTCCCAGCTCAGATTCCTAACCCACTGGGGATTTCTAGGTAGAAATAAGAGTGACAGAGGAGATGGTTCTGTAAGCCATTTCAGAACTTAAAGCCCAGTGGAAATTATAAATTTACCTGTGATATAGCCATAATGTCTCTTACTGAATAAATCAATGGAATTTGTTTTATTAACTCTTGACTAATTAGGCTCCATGTGACCCTATTTTAATTTTTGAGTTTCTTTTTGAGCACTTATTACTCTATGTAGATAATTGATATTTGTAACATTTATTTTTTCATAGAGATCTTCAAAAGGACAGGAGAATTTACTATAATTTTTTTAAATACCTCTTTTTTAAAATGTTATTTAAAATGATTCATTAATAATATAATCAATACTATTGATTCATAAACATTGCATTTATAACCAGCAACACTATAACTCATGCCTGGCTTGAAGGAAGGTATTTAATGCATGCATTTTCTTTGTAAGGTACAGTATAGCCTCTGTTGACTATTATTTTACTCTCTGTTTTTAAGAGTTTGGCTTCTTTTAATTTTACATATAAGTGATACCATACAGTATTTGTGTTTTTCTATCCGACTTATCTCATTTGGCACAGTGTCCTCAAAATCTGGTCATCCATTCCTTCTTTCTTTTGGCTGAATAATATTTCATTTTATATATGCCACATGTCTTTAGCCGTTTATCTGTTAATGGGTACTTAAGTGGAAAAATACCTCATTTTTTATTAACGTTACCATATCAGTTCATTTGACATTTTCATTAATCTAAAATACATTTGGGAATCTTAGTGATCGTATTTTTCCTGCCTTGAAACATTTTGGTGTTTCATCATCGTAGATATTATTTCATCATTCATCCATTACTCCCCACTATGCTAAATAAAAAAGAAGACTAAAATATAAAAAAAAAATAGAAGAATGATAAAATTGCATAGGATTATGTACTATTGGAATAAATCATCCATCACAATTACATCACCCTTTATTTTTCCTATTGTGTTGCCTAAAGTATTATATTAATTTTTAAGAAAATATAAAAGAAGTTTGGAGAGACTTTTGTTTTTATAGTTCTGTTTTTGTTTTTGCTTTTATAGAATACAATTGAGAATTTAAATTTTTTCTGCTTATAATGGCAAAGAGAAGAAAATTGACAGGAAGGTGTTTCCAAATTACTAGACAAGTCAGAATATGAATGCAAAGAGTCAGAGATAGCACTCTCTGGTTACTAATGATGAAATTGTTTATATAAACAAAATTTCAGACTGTCTGTATTTGATGATATCCTAAGTGAATTTTCTCAAACTCAAGAATCAATGAGTAGCCGAAACTGGTTTGGCTCATAGATAGAGCGTCGGCCTGCAGACTGAAAGGTCCCAGGTTCGATTCCAGTCAAGGGCATGTACTTTGGTAGCGGGCACATCCCCAGTAGGGGGCGTGCAGGAGGCAGCTAAACTATGTTTCTACCTCTCTATCCCTCTCTCTTCCTCTCTCCAAAAAAAAAAAAAAAAATCAATAAAATATACTTAAAAAAAAAGAATCAATGAGTAAACAATATATTTTTAAGGATAATAAGGAAATATGGTATTCTCATGTAGTTAATCTTTGAAAATGTGTTTACATAATTTTTGTGAAAAAAATTGGAATGTCTTGTTTGCTAAAATGATATGTGACCATATATGTATATTTTATGATATTAATATAACAAATTTATTTGGTGTAGTTTATAACTGGAAAAATGCTGAAGGAAAAACAAAGATGATTGCAAATAAATAGATTATGTAGAAATTAAACAATTTAGTGGTTTATGTTAATTGGTGATTATAAATTTAATAATGAAAATGTTTTTGTAATTATAGACCAAAGAAGATAGCTGGCTCATCCTTTCTTCAAAAAATTGTGAGCCATCAAAGTTTTTTAAAGTATTATATTTTGATAGTACAAGATTAAGAAGAATTGGAAATAATGATAAGCTAGAACCTATTAGATATGCATTTATACTTAGAATCATTTAGATAGTGTGAGTGTAAGAAGAATCAGAAGTGATAAGTTAGTAGTTACCTAAAGATGCATTTGAAATCTAGAACCAGGATATTTATGAAACACATGTATTCAGAGTTTGTGCATGACAAATCCAGAATAGACAACTGATGTAGTTAGCTGCAATCAAATAACATTGCCATCCTATCTAATAAAAGAGTAATATGCAAATTGACTGTCACTCCAACACACAAGATGGCCGTCCCATGTGGTCAAAGATTGCTGCCACAAGATGGGCAGTTGGGGAGGACCCAGGCCTGCAGGGGAGGACAGGGGTGACCAGGCCTGCAGGGGAGGGCAGTTGGGGAGGACCCAAGCCTGCAGGGGAGAGCAATTGGGGGTGATGAGGCCTGCAGGGGTAGACAGTTAGAGGTGACCAGGCTTACAAAGGAGGGCATTTGGGGGGGGGGGACCAGGCCTGCAG
>PVJN01049850.1:0-15071 GCA_004026805.1 Lasiurus borealis
AGGGCCGTGTATGTCTATTCTTTGCACTAATATGTATCTTCCTTTTTGTAATGAGCACATTATGGCTTCTTCATTTTAAAACTAATTACTTAGGTATTTTTCCCAAGTGTGATCAAGATCTGTTTGTTTTCACCCTTTCCTCAAAATTTTATTGCCTTGAGATCTAGTGGAATGGGTGCTTTGCTGTGACATGGTGCCCTCTTTCCAAAACAATCATATTCTATGTGTCCAGAGGTGATTAGTAATGTAAAAGTATTCCTTCTAGAACCTAACTACGGCTTTGCAGTAATAACAGTGTTCTCTTCTCATGCATCTGTTTTTTGAAACTTAATCCAACACTGCCTGGGGCCCCACGATGAGGGTTGCATGGACTTCACAATACCTCCAAATCCTTTCCTGATTAGATTGCAAGGTGATTACCCCGGTTAGCACACATTCCTGCCAGGCGCTTTGCTCTGAGATAGATATAGAATAATTAATCTTCTTTGAACTACATTTGCTGTTTTTACTTTCTCCCACATTTTGTAAACCTGAAGGTGTGGCAACACTCCTTTCGAAAACTGGGTCCTTCCATTTGCATTTAACTCACAACTGCCTGGTAACTGGGAAAGCTTCGAATGACTAAAACCTTCTGATGGAAAGCTGTATTTTGAGAAATAGTTTTACATTTTTACCTATGTCATCATTTTAGATAAATTACTAATGTGGAACTTAGTGGGCTGAATGACCTTCAAACACCTCCAGTGTCTGAGTAGCCTCCACTTAGCCCTAATTGAAGAAAATTGTGTTCCAGCCAAAACCAGTTTGGCTCAGTGGATAGAGCATCGGCCTGCGAACTGAAAGGTCCCAGGTTCAATTCCGGTCAAGGGCATGTATCCTGGTTGTGGGCACATCCCCAGTAGGGGGCGGGCAGGAGGCGGCTGATCGATGTCTTTCTCATCGATGTTTCTAACTCTCCCTCTCCCTTCCTCTCTGTAAAAAAGTCAATAAAATATATATTTAAAAAAAAAGAAAATTATGTTCCATATACTCTACTCAAGGATGTCCAACTCCACGGCACCTTGTCTCATTTTATTGTTAGGAATCCACGAGGCAGAAAATGTTAATACCATTTTACAGATGGGGATATGCCCAGGGTCACACTGGCAGAACTAAAATTCTAACTCAGTGGTTCTCAACCTTTCTAATCCTGCGACCATTTAATACAGTTCCTCGTGTTGTGGTGAATCTTGATATAAATATCTGTGTTTTCTGATGGTCTTAGGCGCCCCTGCTAGTGGTTCTCAACCTGTGGGTCACTACTGTAGAGCCTAAGACCATCAGAAAACAGGTCACGACCCACAGGTTGAGAACCACGGTTCTAACTTAAGCTCTTTCTATGCTGCTTCTTGAGGTTAATCAAGAGGATTGATTAGTCTATAAGTTCCACTGGGACGAGAAATTATATCATGCGTATCCTGTAGTTCCCTACAATATCTTATATAGAGCACCTTACAAATATCTGTTCGCAGTGTAAATGATTTCTCATTTTCTGGTTCTCAACTACTCTCACCACCACGTTTGAAGCCACTTCAGCTTAGCCACCTTAAGGCTGGGTTTCAGGAAAGGCATTGAGAGGGCTGAGGAGGAAAACCCTATTTCTTGCCAAATTCCAAATATGTTGTTGCCTTTGACCTCTTAATAGCCTTCTGTATTGGACAGCTATTTCATATTTGTTCATAGTTCTATTTCATATCTCATCTTTCCAAAAAGATTATCAGACTGTCACAGCCAAAGACTGTTTCTTATATTTTGTGTGTGCTCACTCCTGACTTGCAGTGCCTAGAACGGAACCAGACCAGTCATAGGCAAGCGTCAGTGAAGCTGGTGATTTCCCATTCTTATTCACACGTGTGTAAAGAGCGGGACCTGACTCTACTGCAGCAAGTGAAGTGATTTTCAAGAAGCCAGTTCAGTCATTCAATCATTTCTTCAGTTAAATGTGTGTTTAATGCAAAAGTCTGCACTAGGCATCAGGGTTAGAGAACCATGTGGATTCCACAATCTATAGAAAGGAATTGGTTTTACTATAAGCCAAGCAATGGTTGCTGCTTTTCCTTTCCCTTAATATCAATTTTCTCTGTTCTCCTATTAGTACCTTACATTTTTACTTTGCCCCTCAGGTCTTTATGCTTCCCCTCGGTTTCTAATCCACCGATCTTTTTCCTGTCTTCCATTCTTATTGAACATAACTTACTAGTGATCTTCTCATTTGAAAACAGTATTTGCTTACAGCTTTTCACTTTCCTTATACTGGCCAAAGCTCATGTATGTGCCTTCTTTTTATAAGCGGCCTGCTCCACTTGGTAAATTTAAAGGACCATCATATTCCTAACAAAATAATTCAAGATGCTTTCAAGCTCTCCTAGCTGGTGATATTTTGTGAGTGTCCTATGTGGCCAGAACTATTTACCCAAGTGCCCCCCCAAGAGTTTTCAAGCAATTGGAATCAAGCCTAAGGTAAAAGTGACAATTATTTGAACATCAAACAGCCAGGCACTCTATGTATCTATATATATAAAAGCCTAAGCAATCATTATGACCGGAATGACCACTCCTCCAGTCACTATGATGCGCACTGACCATCCAGGGGCAGATGCTAAACACAGGAGCTTCCCCCTAGTGGTCAATGCACTTCCACAGCTAACTTCCCTCAGCCCTCCCCGCAGCTGGCAGGCCCTGATCTGGACTGAGAGAGATGGCCCTGATCGCCAGCCAATCCTAGGGACCCCACCCATGCACAAATTCGTGCACCAGACCTCTAATTAGTAAATAAAGGCATATTCTCATGGAGAGATTGCCATCATTGTAGCTCAAGTGGGTTTTCTGAAAAAGTCCCATGAAGGAGATGGGCCCTGATGAATTGTAATGGAGAGCAGAGATGGCATGAGCTATGGTGAAGGATTATGAAAAGACCTAGAGCCTGGGGGACAAGGACTTAAAATTCTAGTCCCAGCTACTTGGAAAGCAAACTTGGGCAATGGAATTAAATTCCCTAAGCTGTCTGTTCAGCTTTGGCACTATCATGCTACTTTCCAGATTGGCCTCAATGAGCCTCTGTTAGCTCTTCACTTTTTAACACGTCCTTGCTTACAGTTATTCCACACTTATAAATGAAGATTTCTTACTTTAGATACAAACATCTACACTTCCAAAACAGATCAACTTCATATGTAGGTTACTAGATTGTTTAAACAGGATTCTTCAGAAAGTCTGCTTTTGTCCCTAATTGGATAATGAGCAATGTCTGAGGATAATGTAATTATGTCAGGGATGTTGTAGGCATCTCATATACAGAGGGCAGAGATGCTGCTAAACAAACTATAATACATCTCCCACAACTAAGAACTATCTAACAATACCTAAGGTTGAGAAGTTATTTTGAGACATAATTTTGTGTGGATAAAGGACAAGCATATGTCATATACATGCTCACTGAAAATTAAAAAACATTTCAAACAGCATAACATCAAATTAGCAAACTTTAAAAAGTTATAAAAAAATAAAGCAACAAGGCAAAGGTATGGTGAAATAGATATCTGATTCATTGGTGCAATTTTTTCTATAAACAGTATTTTGCCATATTTATCAAACTCTTAAAATGATTATTCTTGTTGACTCAGTCATTTCAATCTAGGCCCTAGATTCTAGGCTCTATATTTTATCAATATAGTGTTAAATTTCAATAAAAATGGGCCACAAAGATGTTTATTGTAGCTTTACTAATGATAAGAAAAACTGAAGACAATCTAAGGGAATAGTTAAATACATCCCATTAAAATAATATTATGTAGCTACTTTTAATTATATTTTTTAGGGCTTTGTAGTAACATGGAACAGTATTGATTGCAATGTAAAGAGGAAAGGAGAAAATAACTGTAATATAGCATGATCACTACTACGCAAAATAAATCAATGCATGAAAGATTGAAGGAAATGAAAAATCCATCCATATAAATTGATTTAGAAAAGGTTTGATTGACAGAACATTTTAAACACACTATAAAAGCCACATAGCATATACTTGGATAGATTTTCCTAGTTGCATTTTGTGATATACACCATCTGATATTTCTTTCACACGTGTATGTTATGTGTTCTTGATTTTAAAGCCTGGGAAGAGAGTTTGCTTTCCATTTTCTTCATCACAATAAGGACACAGTTATATGTTATATGAGACTATTAAACAATTGGCATGCTCTCATGCACTATTGATGGGATTGTAAATTGATATATCCTCTCAGGAACTTACCTTATTAGTGTGCATAGCCTTCAACACAGCAATCCCACATTATCCGAGAGATACACTAACACATCTAAGCAAAGCATTATGTACAAAGATGTTCATGACATGTTTTTTGAGTTAAGAAAAACATTGGAAGCCAACTTAGTGCCCAATTACAGAGGAATGGTAAAATAAATTGTGCTATTATACATTAACTAACATTTTATAACTATAATGCATTCATATATTAACTTTTGTTATGAAAGTAATGAATGCTTTTCAGAAAAGCAATTGGCAGACAATGAAGTAATATAGACTCGGTTTTAGCAGTGTGCGGATTCTCAAGCTAGTTTAAAAATCTGCTGAATTATTAGGGCCTTTAAAACCTAAAGATCAGCTGTGCTTATCTATGTATTTATTTTGCTTAAGAAAAAGTAATAAATATTAAGTACAATTTGGATTAGGAGTGAAGAGGCATAGTCTAGGTTAGCATTTAAGATTCCACTCAAGCTTATCCTGAGATTCATTAAATTACATTTCATTTGTTTTAATCCCAACTAATCATTATATTTCCTGTCCTATATTGAGCTCCCTATTCCTGAGAACTTACCCTTCTCAAGAAAACTCTGCCCTCTCCAGACTGGTTCAATTATTAAATGTTTCTTTTTTATAGAAATTCCAAATTTACATTTTTATTTACCTCATTTCTATTTCAAAATCTTATTTCTTCGAAGCAGTTTTTAAGTCGCATACCAGGCTTCCTGCTTATCCTCTGCCGCTGAGAGGGAAAACAAACATGAGTTTGGGATGTCTGAGGTAAAATTTGGCAAGGCACCAGCATACTTTTCTTGGCCTGCACATACTCCAACAATAACAACTAAAGATTTACCTACTCCCTCTCCACTCACTGTAATTCACACTTAGTCTTCCTTTTCATCACTCCTGACATCCTGATATCCCTACACCAGGTCATTTTCAGCTATCCATTTCTGAGCTCATATTAACTTCTCATGGAACATTCAACCATCTAAACCCCCCAACCCCTCTTATTCAGCAGGAAAAACTTAAATTAACTCTTGCAATCCTGGAAGGTAGGAACCATCAACCTTGAGCATCATCAGGTTTCTTCTTCACCACCTCAGAATTTTCTAACTGTATCTCTCCAAGGTGAGGTTGCCTTCATGTATAGTTGGTATCCTTCTTGATATCCTTTTTTTAAAAGTAATAGTTTATTGATTTTTATAGCAAGAGAGAGAGGAAAACTACCATGTGAGAGTGCAACATCCATCAGCTGCTGCCTGCACACCTCCTACTGGGAATCTAGTCCACAACCCAAGCATGTGCCCTGACCTGGAATCAACAGGCAATCTTTTGATATAGGAGACAATACCCTGACTAAGCCACACTGCCCAAGGTCCTCCTCTATATTCTTGATCTCATTTCTTCTTGCCTCTCTCCATCATTCAAGATAATACCGGCACCTCTGAAATACCTTCAATGTCTCCTCTTTTACCCACTCTGCCCTCTTAAAATTAACATTCTCAGGAGTCTCTGGTTTTCAAAATAATAAAAAACAAAACACCCTTGACTTTGCTTTCATCTAAAGCTGTTGTCTTTCATTCTCTCCTTTGAACTAATTATTAGAAATTCGTGCAAGGGACTCTGCCCTTGCAGCCATGGAGGCTGTCCTCAGCCCTCACAGCCCTGGCTTGATCCAGAAGGTCATCTGGAAGGTCGTTCAGCTATCCAGACTAATTAGCATATTATGCTTTTATTATTATAGATTTTAACATGAAACCCTCCCATGTAGCTCTGTAGTAGAGCTAGAAGCATAAAATAAATGAGATACAATCTCTGATTTAAAAGTATATCTATTTTGGGCAGCAAAGACACAACAAACTTTTGGAGAAAAACTGACTCCTCTTGCTGCTTGCACTTTCTCACCTTCTGAATCAGATCCATCATCTCCTCAATCAAATTTCCACTTCCAATAAAATCAATGATCTATTGGTTCCTAGATCTCAAGGCTTCTCAGCGTCCTCTCTCTCTCTCTCTCTCTCTCTCTCTCTCTCTCTCTCTCTCTCTCTCTCTCTCGCTTTATTTCTATTGTTAACACTATTACAAATGTCTCCATTCCCCCTCTTCTTTGTCTATCTCCACCCAGTCCCCACCCCACTTCCCTCTGGCCATCACTACACCATTGTCTGTGTCTGTGGGTCATGCATATTTATTCTTTGGCTAATCCCTTCCCCTTCTTTCATCCAGTTCTCTTCTTTTTTGACCTCTCTCATTTTAGAAGATGTTTATAATTGCCGAAATATTTTCACGTGTATGCTCAAAGTTAATTCTCACAATAACCCTGTAAAGAATGGGGTGAGGGGTAAAGGGGAATAAGGACACATATGTAATACCTTAATCAATAAAGAAATTTAAAAAAGAATTTTAGTCTTAGCAATATTCGAAGGAGAAGAAGAAGAAGAAGAGGAGGAGGAGGAGGAGGAGGAGGAGGAAGGGGATTTACCAACACAACTCCAACTGCCCAATCTCATGAATCAGCTCAGACTCAGAAACAGTAAGTTATTTACTTGAGGTTACCCAGCAAGTATATATATGCCTTCCATTTCTGACTAAAGGAATGAATGGATGTTTCTGTATTAATCAACTGCATACAGAATGCAAAATACTTGAAAATGTTTGCCCTGGTTGGGTGGCTCAGTTGGTTGGATCATTTGTCCTATACACTACAAAGGTTGTGGGTTCAATTCCCAGTCAGAGCACCTGCCTAGGTTTCGGAATCGATCTGGAGTATGTACGAGAGGCAACTGGTTGATGTTTGATGTTTCTCTCTCTCTCAGTCCCTTGTCTGTCTCTCTTCCTTCCCCTCTAACTTTTCCTCTCTCTCTAAAAATCAATGAAAATATATCCTCAGATGAGGATTTAAATTTTTAAAAATAGTTTGAAAACATTTTTCTCACCTAATCTGACAACACTTCTTACAGCACTAGGCATGGAGTTAGCACCCAATAATTGTTGCTATCTAGGTTTCAATACAAAATGCATGCCTACAATACGTAAGTACCAAAAAGCTGTCGTTAGGATTTCTGTCACAAAAGTACTTTATGCAGGCATACCTTGGAGATATTGCAGGTTTGGTTCTGGACCACCGTAATAAAGTTGAGTATCATAATAAAGTGAGTTGTAATATTTTTGCTAGTAGAGTGTCTTGCCTTCAAGTTGTGAAAAAATGCAAAGCTTGTGAAGCGCAATAAAATGAGGTATGCCTGTATGTGAACCAGCTTGAAAATTAGGATCTTCAGTGCCTGAGTAACTATCAGCCTCAGAGAGAACAGCAGATGAACTCTCCTTTTATCAGATTGCATTATTGGAACTAATGTCTTAGTGATCTTACAACTAACAGATAATCACATTTATTAGGTATCTTTTTAGTAATCAAAGAAATTGGAGCATCTTAATTGCCCAAACTCAATTCTCAACCTGTATAGCCTTTAATTAGTAGATTAATTCCTACTTTGCCATTCTCTAATCATCATGAAATTCTTACCATCCTGGTATCATTAAAAAAATGTCTAAATCAATGCTTTATCACTTTCTTTCTTATAAAAAAAAATCATGAACACCAACCATCTAAAATTGCTGCCTTCTCTAATTTGTTTGTAGATAATGTATATTCTTAATTGCCTGCATATTGTCCCTGGAAAATTATTGTCTGATAAAGGTAATTCTCCACCTGCTTTTTCTAAAGTAAAAGATATAAACACATCTGGGTTTTTATCTTCTAAACAATGTCTTGCTTACAGTCCTAATTAGTCCAGTCATTTGCTTTTATTTTTTGCCCTTCAATTGAAATATTTTACTGCCATTTGAATTCTTTTTATAAAACTTGCTGCTTATTGTTTTTCTCTATTCTAATATGTAATATTTCCTCAATTTGGCTTTTTTACATTGCTTTCCTCATTCTTCACAATTTCTTCATAAACAGATATTTTTAAATCTCTTCCATATGTCTCTATAACTGGCTTAAGATCACTGTTAGGCATTTATTTGTGTGAACTGCTATCTTTTCCTTTCTTTTTTATTTCCTTGGATAAAAACCTCAGTTTTGTCCTATTTGTTGAAGGGCTTATGATTAAATTGAGTAAAACCTTTGTTTGCAATTGACCAGTCACTTGCTGGGTACCCCTTTCATGCACAACGCTGTGCTAAACCATGGGATTGAAAAGTCAGGCAGAAAAGAAAACCATGGAAATAGAATGGAATAGAAATGTTCTAAATTCAGGGAAAATTGAAGTGCTGGTTGGGTATAGGGTAGATAGGATATCTAAAAAAAATCAGAATACAAAAAAAGAAATATGTAATAAGAGGGACCAACTGTACATGCGTCTCTATGAATACTGAGGGAATAAACAGTGATGGGATGGAATCATCAAGGAAGGTATTCGGGAGAAATGGACTTTGTTCAGGGAAGTGTTTAGGATGTTACTGGCCCAGCTGGTGGTGGCCATATTCCAGCTGGAAGAAATGGCACAGAGGTAGAATTGAACAGCTCATTCAATGTCTAATTTCTTGTTTAATGGATAAACGGATCAGAGTCAATGGAAAATGACAAGGGGCAAGCTGGTAAGACAGAAGAGAGGTGTTGACCTTTTTTAACTTGTGGGAATTCTTCACATAATTTTGAATCTGATCTTTCTTAGTTTTGCTCTGCATATATGTCCCACCCCCACCTCAAGTTTCTAGCTAGTCTTCTATTGCTTTTTGAAGATTTCTTGATAAGCACAAGTTCTTAATTTTAGAGCAGTCAAATTTATCAATCTTCTCCTTATGATTAGCACTTCTGTACTTGTTTAAAAAATCTTTCCTTCCTTTGAGGTTAGGAAGATATGCATCTATATTTTCTTCTGAATACTTACTTCCAAGTTTAGCTTTTGACATTTAGGGTTGTAATCCATCTGTAGTCAGTGTTAGTGATCCACATATTTTCCTAGCTCAACTGGTTCAATTGCCTTTCCTCTCCCTTTACCATAAACTCTTACATATATTAAAAGTTGCACATGTCTGTTTCAGGTTCTCTGTTCTGTTCCTCTGGCCAATTAAATAGTTATGTCCCTGACCACCAATTATTTTAAATGTTGCCCTAAGTACAATAACTTTATAATATATTATTATATTTGGTATAATAGTAAATCTATAGACCAGTTTGGATATGATAGCTCAGGAGGTAGGTAGATAGAGGAATGAGTCTCAAACGGGCCAAGGATGATAATTTTCATGAATGCCGAATTATGATTAATCTAATTCTATGCACTGAAGGTCCAAAGTTTGTTGTGAGTGGGAAGCAAATGAGGAGTGCATTTTTGTAAGTATTTTTAAAAAATTCAAGTCATACTTGGATTTTTAAAAAATACTTACAAAAATTAATGCAAGAAAATAATAAGATGTTGGAATGCAAGAAAATAATAAACAAGATATTTATACCAGCCAGCTCAAAATCAGACAATTTAACTATTAGTTTGAATAAACCACAATGCTCAGGAAAAGCTGCTACCTGCCTTATAGCTGACATTTCCTGAGGATATACACTGTGTACACGCTGACCCTGAAATAATAACCAAACTGTATTCCTTCTGCATTTCCATGCGATTGTGTTAACAGTCAGCAGCAGTTATCAGCCATCTAGAGGAAAGACACACTGTGCTGGATACCAGGAGGAGCTGTGAAGGAGATACATGAGTCAAGCAGTCATGGCCCCTGTTGTTCCAGTTTTCTTTCAAGCTGAGAATACAAAATTAGCCTGAGAGAAAATGTCAGGACACTTAGAATAATAAGTGCAAATCAGCTGTGTGCGAACTGTGTGCACTGGTGTCGGAGAATGCAGGCGAAGCAGTAGATGCCCCTTTGGAAGGTGGGACCAGAGCCTCCTCCTACTGTGGAAAGATTCACTAGGACTTACTGTTTTTTTTTTGTTTTTTTTTTTGCACTGAGCTCAGGGACCATTGGCAAGTTATAATGAACGCTTATTTAAATAGAAAAAGACACATATGATCTATAACATATGTCTTATAGGTAATATATAGCTTCAGTTTTACCTGTCATTTATAAATAGATTTGATATAGACGCATTTATCTATATATAAACAGAAGAGAATGGTTCATAAGTAAAAAATGAAATGCATGTGTGCTATTAATAAAAAGAGGAAATAAGTATATGTTTATTAAACTTTTAATTTCATTTATTTTATATGTATAGTTGAGTATTGGGCCTTAATATAAACTACATTTCTTCCTGTCGAGAGATCCAATGTGTTGGAAAGCCACTGCTCTTACACCACATTAAATTCAGCATCAAAAGGATCTGTGCAGCCAGCTGAAAAGGCAGGAACAACCACTCTTTTCTGTTCTGGAAACACAAAGATAACTTCTCAAGGCCAAATTCTAGTCACCAGTCACTCATTGATAAGCTCAGACTTTGTTGCCTCTTTTCAGATTTACAGCCAAGCAGCAATCTTTCAATCTTTGCTTGAAAGAACTCCCTCCATTTCTTGTAAGTACTTGCGAGGCTGGGAATTCTGGTGGTAGCCTCCAGAAATTTATAGCTTTGCCATCAGTTTAGAAGTTGTTGTCCCATCTTTCAAATCTTCATTCAGCTTACTCAACCTAGAACATCCCTCTTTAACAATGAAGTATAGACCCTGTTGCTCGTGCCTGTTCTATCATTCCCGAGTTAGCAGAGCCATGTCAGGATGTGCCTATAGACATGAGAGAATATTGTACTGTAATCCCTGAAAAAACGTATGATTAAAAAATAAGTAAATAAATAATTTTAAAGCTGCCCTGGCCAGTTCGGCCCAGTGGACAGAAGCACTGGCCCACAGACTGAAGAGTCCCAGATTTGATTCTTGGTCATGGGCACATACCTCAGCTGCAAGCTTGATCCCAGGCCCCGGTAGGGGCTCTTGTGGGAGGCAACCAAACTATGTGTCTCTCTCACATCAACGTGTCTCTTTCTGTGTCTCTCCCGCTCGCATTCACTCTCTAGAAATCAATGGAAAAATAGCCTTGGGTGAAGATTAACAACAACAAAAATTAAATTAATTTAAAAGTGTATGGTTTATTTATATGTTATGTAGAATTAGTTTATACTTAATGTAAGTGCATAGGTCATTAGGCTATCCTCTACAAGTAGAGCTAAGTAATTATTCTGTAACAACTGCCTTGCATCATTTTTTTTTCTAGATAAGCTCTGTAAATTTTTGAGATTGAGAAAATAACATTTGAGCTAATAAAGTTGAAATTGTCAGCATTTTTCTTGTAATGCTCAATTGTCAAAAGTTCTTGAAACAATGAAAAATACATCTCTGAAGAAACAGGGTAAATGGATTGTATCTTTGGAGACCAGTTGCATTAGCTTTTTGTTTTGTTTTATCTTTTTAGTATCTTTATTTCAGTGAGAGCAAAACAAGATCATCCAAGAACCAAGATAAGGTCAGTTTTTCAGATCAGACCTGAATACATCAAATGAGCACATAGTCAGCAGGTGTCTGCCAAATTAAGAATAACCCAGAAAAGAATCAAAGAGAACACAGAGCCAACAAAATGCACTAGGCCAATAGGTTAGAGACTAAATGCCTAATTTTCACTGTTTTTAAGTATCTCCTAACTTCAGTGAGAATTCTTTGTGCCACTGGAGTTCATCTGCTCTCATGAGAGCAGAGAAACTGCACCTGTAGGTGACAAGCAGAACATGAAGCTGCAATTATGTCAATTATCCGTTATAGGGGAGAGTGCCAGAGGTAAGTAGTACAAGGGATCCTTTCTCTTTCTTTTTTTCAAATATATATATATTTTATTAATTTCAGAGAGCAAGGGAGAGGAAAGAAAAAGATAGAAACATCAATGATGAGAGAGAATCATTGATCAGCTGCCTCCTCCATGCCCCAAAATGGGGATCAAGCCCACAAGCCAGGCATATGCCCTAACCAGGAATCAAACCATGACCTCCTGGTTCATAGGTTGACGCTCAACCACTGGGCCATGCCAACTAAGCAGGGATCATTTCTTTTAAATAAATGCTAATAAAGCTGAGTAAAGAGAATGTGTTTTTAGATTTTATCCAGTGATGTTTTTTCATAGAAAGAGAGATGGAACATCAGGGGGCTTTAAAATGACATTAAATTTCTTTTGACTAAGACAAATGGATTCAATCCACTAAAGGTACATTTCTGAAGTTCAAACATGGACATCTTCCTCCGCATACATTCTACCCATACAAGAGTGGTCCTGTCCTTTCCTTTGGTGAGTAAAACTTACGAACATACATCACCGAAGGCATTTCATAATTCTTTTTTATTGTTTTTCCATGATCATCAGACATTTCCTCATACTGTGCTTCTCAGAGACAGTGGCCCATGGAAACTCTCCAGGTTGCCCTTGGGATCATCTCAACATACTAATATTTACAACTATAGCGACACTGTTATTTTTGGAATAAATTTAACCTGTTGGTGATTTTCCAAAGGACATAGTCTCAGAGGCTTTTATCCTATGAAGATACACTATGGACCACTCTGAATTTGAGAAGTTTGGGTTGCCTAATAAAAAACCACAGATGTAATTCTTTTCCACAAAAGTAAGTAGGTTTGGTAAATTCATTGTTGATACTAACTGTACAAACGCTTAAAAAAAAGAACCTCCTCTATGAATGGCTTATTGGTTCTGCAGATGGTCTTCTTTTATTATGTGAATATTACTGTGCAGTTAAGAATTAAAATTATATAACTTAATAAAATATGCCTGATCTCCCTCAGCGAACCTACCTTAGGCTTTTTTTTTTAAATTTTCAAACTACATGATGAGGTTTTAGAGGAAACACAGAATATCCTAATTCTGGATTTACTGTATTAAGTGCCTAATGAGGTAAGATGTGTAATACCAGACATGAAAGAATTAGTCCGTTGATGCTGGAGAGCACCATGACCTCTACACTGAAAATCAAAAGGGGAAATGTGTTATGCCTATCAACAGAGTTCTAGAAATGAATTGGCTAATAACAGGTGTGGGAATCCCTTTCACATCCCGCATGGCTCAGGTTCCAGTTCAGGGTTTGGGTCTGAAGAAGGCCGCACACAAATGAAAAGAGACTAGAAAAGTATTCATTTGACAATATTGGGGGACTTTAGAAACAGCTTTTTGTCCAGTTCAATTAAATGTTTTTGAGTATTCACTTATTTCAATTAGCCAATTAAATTAATCTGAAAACTTGATTACTATTTTACTGTCAAATTTAATACTCTAACAACAATCTTAGTTTGCCCTGTAAATATTAGTGGAAAGGATTATTTGCATTCTTGAGTATTAATAACATAAAATACAAGACATACTTTTTTCATGGCAAGAAAGGAGACTTCAAATTAGCATACTGGGAGAGTGGGTTTTAAATCTTTGCTCTACACCATGACTTTTATTAAGATTAAGATTATAGGCTACACCCATATCCCCTAGGCAGGAAACTCCAAATTTACCCGTGGAGGCTGCTTCAACTACCAATATCTAGTGATTAGCTCTAGAATCTTTAGAGCAATTAAGTTGACCAGCCCTCTGGATTCTCTGTCCACACCTCTCTACTAATAAAACAATGACCAGCTTCTGGCAGACAGGTAGGGCTGCTTCTTGTTAAGTAAGAGCCCCTCAGGAATAGGTGTTGACTTTAGTAGTATTGTAAATCTTGCCATTTTAGAGTGCAGGAATTTTATTTTTAAAGAAGACACACATCTGTGTTTATACCAGATAGCATATAGGCACTTCCTATTATTAGTCACTAGAGGCCCAATGCACAACATTGGTTCAAGAGTAAGCCTCCCTTACCCTGGCTGCTGGCATCAACTTCCCTCTGGCACCCGGGACCCGGGCTGCCCTCAAAGTCCAGGCTTTGTCTGGAAGGTGGTCTGGTCTAGTTAGCATATTATATTTTTATTATTATAGATTCTTCTGTCCATCATTACAGATGTTATAAGTATCTTCTACATGTCTCCCTGCTTTCAAGGCTAAAAATGGAACCTAGCATTCATTAAACATTAACAGAAAATGAAGAGGCAGAGAAAAGTTGAAATGAAACCCAGGTGCATAATGTAATTAATTTCTCCTACTATTTGGTTACCTCAATAAACAGTACACTTATAATCTAGACAAAACTATTGTTTTTTTATATATATACTTTTTAACTGTAGTTAATATACAATGTGATATTAGTTTTAAGTGTATAAAACATAGTGACTAGACTTTTATATACCTCATAATGTAGTCACCACAAGTCTAGGAACCATGTGCCATTTGTTATTACGATAGTGTGGACAGTTTTCCCTATGCTGTGCATAATATCCCTGTGACACCATAACTGGCAGTTTGTACTTCTTAGTTCTCTTCACCTTTTTCACCCATTCACACACCTCTCACTTCCCTCCAAACTGACAACCATCAGTTTGTTCTCTGTATCTGTATCTGTTTCTGTTTGTTGTTGGCTTATTTATTTATTTATTTAAATATTTATTATTCAGATTATTACATTTGTTTTTCTTTTTTCCCCAACATTGTTCCCCTCCACTCTGCTTCCAATCCTCCCTCTACCCTTACCTCCCCCACATTGTCCTCATCCATCGGTGTATGATTTTTGTCCAGTCTCTCCCTGCACCTACCTCATCCTTTTCCCCCTGAGAATTGTCAGTCCACTCCCTTTCTGTGCTCCTGATTCTATTATATTCACCAGTTTATTCTGTTGATCAAATCTTTAATT
>PVJN01049851.1:0-15071 GCA_004026805.1 Lasiurus borealis
GGAGGGAGGGAGGGAGGGAGGGAGGGAGGGAGGGAGGGAGAGAGAGACAGACAGACAGACATCAATACTGAGAATCATCCATCAGCTGACTCTTGCATGCCACCTCCTGGGGATCGAGCCTGCAACCCGAGCATGTGCCCTTGACTAGAATCAAATCCAGGACCCTACAGTCCACAAGCCAACACTTTATCTACAGAACCAAACCAGCTAGGGCTAAATGCTGATATTCTTAACAACACCTCCCCCAGATGGCTCTTCTGCAGGGAAAACAAAAGCATCATATGTGTAAACCATAGCTTACAAGTATCTTGAAATTAACCACAAAGAATATTTTTTATTCTTGAATGATTGATTCAACAATATTGTACAAACATGCTAGTCTCAGAAATGGAAGCTTGAAATACAATGGGGAGAAAAACACATAACAAACAACCTTGGGCCTTTGTCTTTAATGAACACAGCTTGTGGGAAATGCAGATGACTGTGCAGGTGAATATGTCATGATGTTTACTAAGTGATCAGATATATTATGAGAAAGACAAAGGAAAATCTAACTTACAAGAGGGAGGATGTCATGTGGGCCTCTGTGAACAAATGACATGTAAGCTAAGCCCTGAGGAATGGTTTGCCAGCTGCACGGTAAGAATTCCTACAGTGTGCACAGCTTGCATAAGATCTAAAGAGGGAAAGGAGTGTGTCTGGTGTCTGGTGACAAGGGCCTAGGAGTGGGGAATGATTGAGGTAAAACTTTGCCAGGTGAAGGTGGAAAAGGCAACTCAGAGCCCATTTGGTGTTCAGCTTCATTCATTCATTATTCATTCACTCTCAGTTAATCCTCATCTGAGGATACTTTTTCTATTGATTTTTAGAGAGAGTGGAAGGGTAGAGGAGACACAGAGAGAGAAACATCGATGTGAGAGAAAAATACATTGGTTGCCTCCTGCATGATCCCCAACCAGGACCGGGGATGGAGCTTGCAACTGAGGTACGTGCCCTTGGTCCCAAGATCCTTCCATTGGCAGGCTGATGCTCTATCCACTGAGCCAATCTGGCTAAGGCTAGTGTTCAGCTTTGTAGACCATTTTTTAAGAGTCTGTTTATCTAAATACAGGAGAAAGCTGTGAAGCATTTTTGTTATGTGCAGAATTATTTCTTTCATGTTTTAAGAGCCTGTCTGCTAAATGGAAAATGATTTGGATAGGTCCAAGAGAGGAAGAGGGAGAAAGGAATCAATGCCACACTGTACAAGCCCAGGTGAGAGAGGAGGTGGGCTTGGACTAGAGTGGTGGCAGTATAGCTGAAGCGAAAAATTGAGGAAAGTTTTAGACTCAGAATGTTACAACTTGGTGAAGAAACGTGGAAAGGGTAAGGAAATGGGAGAAATTGAGAACAACTTCTTGATCACTTGCATAAATGATGAACCACTAATTGAGCTAGGAAAATTATAGGAGAAGCAAGTTAGATTTGAACTTGTTAGAAATGCCTGTGAAATATTTAAGTAGATTTTTTCAAAAGGAAGTTTGTTATACTGGTGTGGAGTATTGAAGAAAAGTTTGAAAATTCTCTCAGGTGGTACTAAGCATAAGAGATTTTTTTTAAAAAAAACACCTTTGCAATGATGCCTGTATATTTCTGAAAATAAGTAAATGCTTGGATTTTTTCCTTATAAATTAGATACCTTTTGTACTTGTAACAGATGAAACCCCTGCTATGTTATTAACCTGAATAGTAGCAAAATATATTCTTTTCCTAAATTTATATAATTCAATACATTGAAAGAAATCTTTCTTTTGAATTGGTTATTCATTTAGTAAACCTTAAGGAATATAATTTGAAAAATTACAGCTTGGTATTACATTCACCAATGATGATGTGAAATTTTATTTTTTTTAATAATACTTGATCTCTTTGAAGCTTAATGCACAACCAGTTTGAAATATACATATTTATTTTTGGGGATAATATCAGGTGCTTTGGGAAAATATCTTCAAGGGGTTATTTATTTTTCTGTGGCAAGAACAATGTCCTCTTTCCATGTTATTAGAAAACTACTCTCACTCAAGGGCATGTAATACATAGCAAGATGAAAGGGTATTTGAAACAAATAACGTAAAACAAAACTTTAAAACCCCAGCCCTTTCTTCTCAATTTGACTTTATAGTTTGTACATCCAGATGATTCTCTCACTACTTCTTTAATGGATAGTATATCAGTTTTTGTACTTTAAACCTTAGATTTGAAAAGTGATCATGGTTGAGGAGCTTGAGTTATTAATGATGCTCCCATTGTTTTTGCTGTGTTCCTCTTATAATTGTCTTTGAAATGTATATTGTAACTATACCTGCTTAGAAGCATAATGCCTGCTTTAATATGACTATTTCTCTGGTAGAAGATATCACATCTATTCTAAATAACAAAGTAAAATGACACTCTATTGATACTTTGGAAAATGAGAAATCTAGACCTATAAACTTCTCTGAGTAATGCTTGAGAAATGTTTGTTAAGTAAGTATATCAATGAATGAATGAAAAACAGCATCATCTCTGGTATGCTGTTCTGGAATTACCAAAAGGAAATAATGAAAATGTAGGTAGACACTTAATCAGTATTGATGGATTCTGCCAAGAAGTGGTGAATAAGAAAGTGCCATTTTAGTCATTGTTAACATTTTCATCAAATAGGATTTGAAACTATAACCTCTTGATTTAATCTGAATTACTTTCACCCTCTACCTCTTTCCAAAATTGTTAGCATTTCCTTTCAGTTAAAAAAGCAAACAAATCAAAATAGTAATTTTATTCTTAAAATGGCTACATATTTTCTACTTCATTAGAAAGCTTACACTATCTAATTGAATAATGGTTTATAACATCCCAGTTTAACTGTAAGCTAAATTATATAGATTATGAATGCTTGATTATATAAACTGATAAAAATGATTGGTTTGGCATAGCGATTAACATGATACACGTTTAATTTAAATTACGAATGAAAATGAAGGTGCTTTGCTTTTCTTGGAGTCCAATGCAATGTAAATTATCTTAAAATGTAGTTATTGAGGTATTGTGGAGCACTCTGTATAATTAAGAAAAAAACTATTTTCCCGCTCCAAATAGTGGTCAGATCTGTCTTGTTCCTCATCTAACCATCTAATACATCTTAACATCCAACACATGATAGATACTTAGTATATAGTTAGCAAATGTTTCCTCAGGAACTTAAAATATACTTATGTTTTAAAAATGTATACTTGAATAATGGAGATATGAATGAAGATTTGTAGTATGATATTTGATACCTAGAGTTATCTAGCTTACTATCACTTTTCAGAGGAAAATTGTTACAGATTTTAAAGTTATAGTTTTATGACTAGAACAAACACAAAGTCAAGTTTTCAGTCTCATGGTCCTTTAAAGCAATTTTATGTTGTTTGGGATTCTCACACACTTGGCCATTTGCATGAAAATTTCATATTTATTTTCTTCTCAAGTCTTATTTGTGATTTGTAGTTTCTGGTTATTTGTAATCCAGATTTTGAGGCATTATATTTATTTTGTTTTCAGGATGCTGTTCTGATGCAATTTTGTGCTAACAAGTTGGACAAGAAGGACTTCTTTGGAAAATCAGATCCTTTTCTTGTGTTTTATCGAAGTAATGAAGATGGCAGGTAGATTTATATTTTATGCATTTTAACACTAAAATAAGAATGTTATTTGAATTATTTATCTCAGAGAAGCTCATTAAATTGATAAACAGAGTACAATATTTTTACTTTAAAAATTGATGTGATATTCCATCTCAATAACAGTGTATCACTTTCTAAGCATTTCACATGTTCTGTTTGATATTTAAAATGAATGATTTTTAGCTTCATGGAAACATTTCCTCCTTACTTTTTATACAGTTTTAATGTCTTAATAGTATGGAAGAATTCTATTGTTGAAGACATATGATGTGACTTGTTACAAACTTTGTTTTCTTAGAGAATGAAATGGACTGTATGGGTTGATTTTTTTATACTACAGGGTTGTTTTTTCAATAATAGCTAACGTTCAGTGAAACTTTTTATTACATTCCAGTAATTTGAATATTTTTAGCAGTCATTATTAGACTGATTTCTATTTGGTTTGAAAATGTATCCATGGGTTATAGAGTGTAATGCATATGACTTTACCACTAAATACATTTTGTTGTTTTCTTTGATTCATATTGTAATGTCGGTATTTGTGGGAAAGTTCAGCAGTTAAAATTACGGGCTAACTTTTTGTTGCTACAGTTTAAATTATGGCACTACTACTTAATAGCTGTGGGACCATAGGCAAGTTTTTTAAGCCGTGTGAAACTCAGTCTTCTCATATGTAAATGGACTAATTAATCACATCTACCTCATAGAGTTATTGGGAGTATTACATGGGTTACTATGCAAAAAAACATTGAGAAGCTTGCCTATACATAAGAATAATTTAAATGTTAGCTGCTGTTATTATTTTCTAGTAAGGTATTTTTTATATTGTTTTTCTTAACTATGCATAATAAAATATTAGCTAAAGAGAAAACATCATTTAATGAGAAAAATTAGGGGACTGGAATGAAAACAAAAAAAAACAATACCTGTCAATAGTGCTACACTTATAAATATAATCCTATATAATAAAGCCTAATATGCTAAGTGTCCAGTCCTCCAATCGGCCAGTCAACCAATCAAAGCATAATATGCTAATTACTAAGGCTGCTCAATCACTCGCTATCATGTGCACTGGCCACCAGGGGGCAGAAGCCCCGACCAGTAGGTTAGCTTGCTTCTGGGGTCTGGCTGATCTGGACATGCCCTGGAGTTCTCCCATGGTCTCTCCCCAGCTAGCCAACCTCTTGCATTCCTCCCCGGCCCCTATCATGCACTAGTGGGGTCCCTCAGCCTGGGCTGCACCCTCTCCTAATCCAGGCTGAGAAAGCCCCCCAAGTGAACAAATTTCATGCACCAGGCCTCTAGTTATATAATATGTGAATGCTATGTAATAAATATACAAAATTGTTACATAAAAAATAAAAAGTTTGCTATTTAAAATTAATACATTGGCAAGTAAAAACAATGTTTTTCTTATTGTGGAATTTTTTTGATGCAGATACTGGGCACTTCTAGGCTATCATGGTATCATATTATTTAATTTTGCATACTTCTCTTCTTTTTGGTGGTTAGGATGTCAGAGTAACATTTGCATTTGAACACTGATTTTATCCATGTGAAAAATATTGGACAATAAAGAAAATAATCATACTTGCCAGTCATTTTGAAGATAGAGAAAAATTAAAGAATGAACTCAAAATTTCTTAAATCACAATGTTCTTTTGTTTCCTTTTGTCTGAATTACTAGTTTCTTTTTTTATTTTTATTCTTCTAGTTTCCTTTATTGATAAAGATTAGTTATACATTTCAATCTATCACAAATTTAATGCTACTAGTGTGAGTTACATTGCAGGAATTTATTATGCTTGTATGAATGATAACTTGGTCATTAAATGAAACTCAATATTAAGGAATTAAAGTGTATACAACTAATGAAAATATCTTAAATTATTTAAAAAAACAACTATTACTAAAATTTGATAAATCTCATTTCAGAAAATTTCCCACATATATAGGGTGTTCAAAAAATGTATACATATACTTTGAATAACTGTAAAGGAAAAGTTTACTAAAATTCCTTTAATTTTCAAAATTGAACTATCAGCTATTAAAGTGTATATATATATATATATATATATATATATATATATATATATATATGTTTTTTGGGGGACATCCTGTATTTATATACATAAAACTAGTTCACCAGTTAGATCTAAGTATATATAATGAGACATATTTATTAGTACATTTATATGTTTTTTAATGAGTAAAAATGCACTTCTCACTTTTTAATTATAAGCCTCTCATTATATATATATTATTGATTTCAGGGGGGAAAGGAGAAAATCATTGATTGTTGATTCCTGCATGCCCACAATTGGAGATAGAACCAGCAATCCAGACATGTTCCCCAGATAGAACAAATCTGGGACCCTTAAGTCCACAGGCCAACATTCTCTCCACTGAGCCAAACCAGCTGTCTCTATTTTTTACTGTAAAGAGTTAGTCTTATTTTTAGCATTTATTTGACTATGGAGCTATTTCAAACACTGCTTGTTGTCTAATGTGTTTAAGGCTCATTTTATAGGAAAGAATAAAACTAATTTCAACCAGAAGCATTAGTAAAAACCTTAATAATATGTGATTATAAATTTTTCTTTCTGCTTTCACATTAATTTGGTAACTTGACCTGTATTTATAATTAGCTGCTTTTTTTTGGTAAATGGCATCATTTAAAATACTTTAATACAGATTATTTAATATATTTTTCTTATAATGCTATTTATAATATACCCATACACTTTATATTTATAAAACAACTAGTGGCCTGGTGCATGAATTTGTGCGCACTGAAAGGAAATTAATTAGAAGAAATATTTTAATATCGCTATTCACCCTTCCTCTATAATAGAAGTGTCAACCAAATTCATGATCAACAATGACAGATGGAAATACTCATGCAAAAAGCACCAGCAGGAGCTTTATATATACAGATAAACTTGCTTAATTAGCCCTGCTTTCTGACTTAGCTAAACCTTCTCCAGCCCAGTGAAGCACCCCAACTTCTCTTTCAGGTAATTGTCAGCAAAACAGCAGTAAATATCAACACAAAGCAGCTCATTATTGTAGATAACACAGGGAGAACAAAGGGTAAAATATTTAACTGTAGCAGTTTTTGACTATATTCTGCACAGTGAGAAAACCTGATGTTATTTTCAAGTTCCACCATTTCTTACTTCTTTTCAGATGGGTCAAGTTTCTAAGATTTCTAAATCTCTGTTTTCTGGCTAATGAAAAGAAAATAGTATTCCACTGAGTCTCCTACTTACCTACTCTAGGACTTCTGTGAGGATCAAATGAGATGAGGCATGGGAAAATGCTTCACAGATATTTGATTACCAGTGTGGAATATTTTCACCTGGCTATAAAGCAAGTCGTGTTCCTGGGATGAAGAAACTGTAAGGAGGCTTACTCTCTAGGGAGGTGGTCAGGCATTAGTACATGACATCATTATCTTGACATTTGGACACTTAGCACATTAGCCTTTCATATATATAAATACTCCTGAATGTGAGAAAGATCTGCATTTGTCTCCCATCATAATTTTCATTAGTGACACTAGCACTGGAATTTCTGGTGAGATTTTGCTGTCTGTATCACATCTCATGTATTACAACCAAAAAAATGATGAATCAAAGAGAGATGACTACCTGGCTCATAAATACCTCACTAAGAAGATGACACACTCTTAAAAGAAGTTTCAAGTGTCATAGTATTTAATTACTATGGCTGGTGATATTAGGGCTATAACAGAAGTTTTGATTTAACCTTAAGCAAAGAGGCCAAAAAGAAGTCAGAACTTTTTGAGCATGTGGGTGTGAAGATATTCAGTTAGGTGCTCCTCACTCACTCCATCTGTCTGTCTGTCTATCTATCATCTATCTATCTATCTATCTATCTATCTATCTATCTATCTATCATCTATCTATCTAATCTGTCACCATACCAAAAACTTAATACATAGTAGAATGTGATACAGAGAAGAAGAGCAGGCAAGGCCCCTTTATAGATCTTTAAGAATGTATTGTATTAAGAAGGAAGGCATGTGCCTTTTTGTAAAACAAAAGAATATATGTAATTTTGTTCCTAAGAATGTTTCTTAACCATTTTTTAGTACTTTACTTTTTCTCATCTGAGTCCCTGTTGTGTTTTTTTTTTTTTTTTGCCTACCTCTTCATGATCCCATTTGCTTTTATTCCCTCTGCTTTAGATATCTTGACTACACCTTTCTGAGTCTTCTCTTTTAATAGCTTTTGTCCTGAGTGATCCCTAAATTGCTCTTTCAAAAAAAGCATGAATTTCTTTAGATGAGTGAGGATACTACTAGGAAAGTGATAGCTTTATGCCATAATTCTCATAATTAATATTTGAACTCTTGAAATTATATTTCTTTTTGACATTTTAATACAGGTAGAAAAAAACCTTCTTTCCTGAAAGGAAGAATATACAGTCAAAAGCTTTTCAAAAGAGATTATTTTGTGGGGATTAAGGGCACATGTTTTCAAGTTCATGACTGTTAGAGAGAATCCTGTCATTAGAATACTTCATGACTAAGGATCGGTGAGGACTGGGTTTATGTATTGTTCTAACCAAGGTTTGGCTCAGTGGAGAGAGCATTGGCCTGCAAACTGAAAGGTCCCGGGTTCGATTCCGGTCAAGGGCATGTATCCTGGTTGTGGGCACATCCCCTGTGGGAGGTGTGCAGAAGGCGGCTGATCGATGTCTCTCTCTCTCATCGATGTTTCTAACTCTCTATCCCTTTCCCTTCCTCTCTGTAATAAATCAATAAATTATATTAAAAAAAGAATATTCTAAACATTTTATAGCTCATGAACTGCTGAATAATTTACATTAGGCAAAAACATTTACAGAACTCTATTAATGTCTAGAGATTGCATGATTTGGGAGAAACAACACAGAAAACTGAGTTTAAGGCTCCATGGATTCTCCTCCTTATTGTGTATTCTTGAGTTACCTTCCCACAAGAATTCTTCAGATATATAGAAGTTTTTGGTTTAGATAAACAAGGAACCACATATAGAGTGATCTTCCTGAAATTCATGATGTTAATTTAATTTTTTTAGAATATATTTCTATTGACTTTAGAGAAAAGGGGAGGAAAGAGAGAGAGAAACCAATGATGAGCCTCCTGCACACCCTCTACTGGTGATGGAGCCCACAACCCAGGAATGTGCCCTGATCAGGAATCAATCAGTTTCATTGTTAAAGCGTGCGCAGGAGGCAGCCTATCAAGGATCAATTTTTCTGTCATCATTGATGTCTTTGTCTCTCTCTCCCCTGCTCTTCCTTCCTCTCATAATAAATTCCTGCAGTGTACCTCTCAAACACTGAGCCAGGCTGATAATGTTAATTTTAAATAGGCCCTGGAGCTCCGTAGGAGTCCTACTCCTTTTCCTCAACTTTTCCTCTCTCCCAGACACTTCGGCATTCTGCCCTCTTCCTTCTTTGCTAATCATGCTTCTTGTATCATAAGAAAATGGAAGCAACTGGAGGACTTCCTCATGATCTCATCAGAGCATCTAACCTGTGCTGTGATGCTGTGGCTTCCTGAAAGTTCCTGAAGAGGAATTGTCAGTGCTTCCATGGGCAACTCCTCTACTGATGCCCTGGATCCACTTGCATTGCCTAAAGGACATTGCTCCAGACTTTCTCTCCTTTCCCTCACGCTTCACAAATTGATTCCCCTCTGGCAGGTAGTTTCTTTTAGCTTACAAGCTTGCTATGGTTGCCTCCTTGAAAAAAAAATATTAAAAAGCAACAAACCAAACAGCAAACAAACAAAATATTTCACTTGACTAATCTTTGCCCCAATTTCTCTCTAAAGCTGAACTCCTCAAAAATGTTTATACCCTCTGCCTCAATTTCTCTTCTTTCTCAAACCCATTCTAATCAGATTTTTATCTCCAATACTCCAACAAAACAGTGTTTGATAACTGCCATCTTTTCAATGACTTGTGTATATTTTTCCCTGTACTAATATGTCATCATAATATTTAGAGATTGTTTACAAGGCAGCTTTAGAATGTATTGATTTTGCAGAATATCATTTGTAGTAAACTTAATTCAAAATCTTACTGCTTTGTATTATAGTGAGCTAATCTTTATAGTTATAAAACCACAAACCTCTTCTTATTAAATGATATAGTAGCAAATAATGGAATGGCAGCATTTATTCCGCACCAAAAGAAAGAGAAGAATGACTACTAAAATGATATGTCATAATTGAATCACAGAAATAACTAAAAATTATTCTTTTACAGTTTTACAATTTGTCATAAAACAGAAGTTGTCAAAAATACTCTAAATCCTGTATGGCAAGCATTCAAGATCTCAGTCAGAGCATTATGTAATGGCGATTATGACAGGTAAGATACATGACAACTTTTCTGAGAGCTATGATTTTGTATTCAATAATCCTAAGTTGATTAAAAAAATTAAAGTAGCTTCTTCACCAATATAAGTGTACTATAAGCACAAACGAATGAATAATTTATTTGTGTTTTGGTGAAGAGGGGTAATTTGGTGAGTTAAAACTGGTTGGACTGACTGTATTTCCAAGAAGAAAAATGTGGAAAGTGCTAAAAAGCTATTGAATATTAGTTTAACTTTTAACATATTACTATTGAAAAGTCATTCCACAGTTTTCACTGCCTCAAGGCTTTCATTTGGTATTGTCTTTCTAGTCTGGCATAAGTGAATGTATGAAATACTAGAGGCTTGGTGCATGAAATTTGTGTATGGAAAAGGTTGTCCCTCAGCCCAGCCTGCACCCTCTCCAATCTGGGACCCCTCAAGGGTTGTCCGACTGCTCATTTAAGCCCGATCCCACCAGACATCTCTCTCACAACCCAGGACTGCTGGCTCTCAACTGCTTGCCCCTAACTACTTCTGCCTGCCATCTTGATCACCCCAACCACTCCCCTGCCAGCCTGATCAATGCCTTACTGCTCCCCTGCTGGCACAATTGCTCCTAACTACCCTCCCCTGCCAGCCTGATCACTCCTAACTGCCCTCCCCTGCAGGCCTGATCCCCCACAACTCTCCTCTCCTGCTGACCATCTTGTGGTGGCCATCTTGTGTCCACATGGGGGAAGCCATCTTTAACCACATGACTTGGCCATCTTGTGTGTTGGAGTGACAATCAATTTGCATATTACTCTTTTAATAGATAGGATAATACTATGACTAGATATATTATCAACCCTGAAAAACTCCAGAAATTTTTATTTGCAGTACTGTTCTCATGGTTGCTGACCCTATAGATCTGTAGTTGTATGTGGTGGCTCTAAAGATCTTTCCACAATATACCTAAAAACTTCTTAATATCAATAGTTTATTTTTAAATAACATTGATTGTAAGGTTATAAACTTATTCACTGCAAAAGAAAAGCAAATAAATAGAAAATAAAAGCTCAGTCTCTTGATTTTATTCATTTCCTTACTTCTATATTAGGAAACTGGGAATTTATTCTGTTAACTAATATTATAGAAGGAAACTACTGATTACCAATATGTCATTACTTTTATTCTAAAATGTATTATGGCATTTGACTGTTATTTTATTCATTTAATTGGAATATAATTTAATTAATTACTTTTCCTTTCTCTAAGAAGGTGCTTCTCATACTGTAGTTCATTATCACCTGTTGAGCCTTGTTGAAATTCAGATTCTTAGGCCACAACCCAGGTTTACTGACCCAGGAACTCTGGGGATGAGGTCCAACAATGTTTTTACAAGCCCTTCCTGAGATCCTAGTCTGTGTTCTGATGAGAAATCTTATTCTGACACAGTGTTTTCAAAAGTAGAGGTCTAGCTGAATTCCTTCCTGTTGAAGAAGGAGTTCTGTCACACTACACATCTCTCCCATATACTTTCCCTGCTCCCTTTACAGAATAAATGCAGATTTTAGAAATCTCAGCTAAGATATAAATTGAATTTAGCAATAAAATTATCAAAGACAAGTTCAAATTACTGTGTAAAGCCTCCAGGTATATACTATTTTGTCTCTAAAAATTACAGTTCATTTATTTTATTTTTGATGTATATTTTTTATTGTTGATAGTATTACAGATGTCTCCCATTTACCCCCCTTGACTCCCCATCCTCCAAGCCCCTATTCCCCCCAGGTCTTCACTATCCTATTGCCAATGTTCATGGGTTGTGCATATCCTATCTAATAAAAGAGAAACATGAAAATTGACTGTACCTCCACTATAACCACAAGCCATGCCAATCAGGAGTGAGTATGAAAATTAACCCAACAAATATAGCAGTGGCCATGGAGATGGAGTAAGCAGAAGGCTTGGGTTGCACCCAGCAATGGAGGAAGCCAAGCTTCCTGCCTGCCCTGTCTGGCCCTGCCCTCTGCTCAAGGCTACACAATTTCAATTATAGAAGATAAGTAAATCCCAGATACCAGGGCCTCCGCTTGGTTTGCCGGAGTGTGTGGCTGGACTGCAAACCACCACAGGCCCCTACCTCAGGCCACCCCATGCCTCAAAGACCCAGGCCTTCAGGGGAGAGCAGTTGAGAGAAGACAAGGCCTGAAGGGGAGGGCAATTCAGAGGTACCAGGATTGCACAGTAGGGCAGTTAGGGGTGATGAGGCCTGCAGAGGAGGGTAGTTAGGGTTGACCAGACCTTCAGGGGAGGGCAATTAGGGGTGACCAGGCTGCAGGGAAGGGCAAGTTAGGGGCAATCAGGCTGGCAGAGGAGCAGTTAGGCATCAATCAGGCTGGCAGGTAAGTGATTAGTGGGTGATCAGGCTGGCAGGCAGAAATGGTTAGGGGCAATTAGGTAGGCATACGGTTGGGAGCCAGCAGTCCCCAGTAGTGTTGGGCCTAAATAAGCAGTTGGACATCCCTCAAGGGGTCCCAGGTTGGAGAGGGTACAGGCTGGGCTGAGGAACACATCCCCCCCAGCCCATCCCCCATGCACAAATTTTGTGCATTGGGCCTCTAGCAAGTACAGAAGTTCTTTGGTTTATATATCATTTTGATCTTACTAAGTATATGTGTATGTTTTTTTCATGAACAGAACAATCAAAGTAGAGGTATATGACTGGGAACGAGATGGGAGGTAAGACATTGTCTCTTCTTTTATTCTTGCTCTTGACACTTAATATGCTTTAATAAATATGTATACAGAAATGACTATGTTTTTGCATTTTAATTTTGTCCTCTTTTTCCAGATATTACTGATGTGTTTACATGAAATTTTAAGAATGTGTGTATTTTCTTTAATGTGGAGATTAAAATAGAGGTCTTCCTCATTTCCAGTAACAGCAAATTTAGATCAAATGATTTCTCATGGTGTCCAACTTAAAGATGTCTTTATTTCTGTATCTCACAATCTCTCTGAAGATTCCTATAATCATTATATCCCATATCATTCATGGGAATACACCTGAGTCTTCACCCCTTCCCCTCCAAAACAGACATACCCCTCACAACAAACAACAGAATGAAATGCAAGCATTATATCTGATGATTGCCAGTAAAAACAGTTGGTCAGAGTTCTGCAATGATGGGCTCCCTCTGCATATCACAGCAGACGTTCAAGACTGAAAAAGAGGAATGTACTACTTTTTTCTCTTTCTTCTTAAGTATTGTCCCACTGTTTCTATATTTTAAAAATAGGGTTGATTTTGAGGTGTTTTAGTTGAGTTAAAGCCAAGGTACCCAGAAATGCTCAAATCTCCCCTTGGCCTAGATAACAGCCTCTCCAGGTGGTTCCAGGAAGTGAACATAGGCCAAGGAAAATGACAAATTGGAAAACAAAGGGCATTTGATTTTACTTGGCTCCATACCCTAAATTCCAGCCCAGAGGTGGCTGGTAAATGGAGCTAAAGCAAGGTTCAAGCTCAAGATCTAAGGGCTTTATCTTTGCATTGCATGCAAGCCAGCATCCAAGCTCTAAGGGTCTGGATACCTCAACACTCCTGTTAAATATAGGAAAAGGTTGGATCAAAATGATTGGCCTATCCTGAGAGGGCACCTCCGCGCACCCTTCTGCTGCTTGGGTGGGAAAATGCCTAATTGGAGCACCTCATGCAAGCATGTAAATGCCATTTGTACATACACTCACACATATGGTCCATTAGGTGTCCTGGAATTTAGCCCAATTATTATTTTCTCCTTTCTAAGGAGTGATAAAAGAGGATGGAGACAGAGAGGTAGAGATTATACTCCACATGGCAGCGATTACCCGTTATATAAGACTCAGTGATTTTAGTCTTCAAATTATAACTCAAACATGATTGTGCTAAAGTGGCCTAACATTTCTTGACGTTTATACTTAGAGATGATCAATGCTGTATCACTGATCTTTGCATTTCTGTCAGATTCCTCATTTAATTATTTGTTTATCTAGAACTTCTTTACACAAATTCTACTTGCATTCTGAAGAAATCTTACAAGATAACCTAATGTTTTTCTATAGGGACTGATACCTGATTGTTCATTAACCGTATTCACTGAGAAAATTAGTTTTGCTCCTCAGAATAAATAGGAAAAGAAACAATGCCAATCTGAGTAAAGTAGGCATTCTGCCTTCTATCATGATGATATAAATATAGGGTATGTCATGAAAAGTTTTATAATAGATCATATACATTTTAATTGAGAATGGAAAAAAGTGTGTTTTTTCCTAGTATTTTTGGGAAATTTTAATTTAATAACATAAAATAGGGGTATAAATTCAGATTTCTTATGACAATTCAAATTTGCAAATTGTAGATATTTTATTGTCTTGCTTTGAAGGGTGAGTTTTCATTACTCTCCTGTTGTCTTCAGTCTATGTCTGAGCCACAAAATTTTAAAATAGCTGTGAAAGTTAGAAATTCAGTTATCTTTTCTTTTGATTTTGGAGTTTTGAGTATTTCTTTACAGGATATGTATTTCTAAACAGACTTATTGTCTGTTTCTAATGCGCCAGATTTCTTGAAGCATTTTTTATTTTATTTCCCATTTAATTTTCACAATAAGAAATAAATGCTATAAAGGGTGGGGTAAAAGTAGGTTTACAATAATTAATAAATAATAATACAAGTATAAACTCTGCTTCACTTACAACTGTAAAGCTATTTTTACCCCACCCACCCCATATCAATACCATATTATAGATGAAGAAATCAAAACAAAGAAGCAATATGCCTAAATCACACAACTAGTATATGGTGGAGCCAGGACCCAAACTCTCCAGTATGCTTCTAGTGGTATACTCATAATTAATACACTATATATTTCTATTTATAACATTATAATTAAAAATTCTGTCACTTAAATAAAAGTCTTCAACCTGGACATTGGTCTTACTCTATGATTCTTTGGTAGTTGATAATGTGATGATTAGAGGAATCCA
>PVJN01049852.1:0-15071 GCA_004026805.1 Lasiurus borealis
CAGCTACTTTTCATTTTGGGGGGGAAGGTAGGGGGGAAGCCATCGCTATCACGATATGGATTGTGTTAATTCTGTAGATCACTGAGTAGAATTGACATCTTGACAATACTATCTTCCTATCCGAGCACGTTTCTTTGTGGATATCAGCAGATTGACGTTCAAGTTTGTACGGGAAGGAAAAAGGTCCAAAATGGCCAACGCGAAGTTGAAGAAGAAAGTCAGAGAAGAGAACAGAAAGGACATTCTCTGAGGCTGAGAATCAAGGCCGTGCCGTGCTGTCGAACATACAGACACATAGGTCAATGGGACGGAGCAGATAACCCCGAAAGAGACCCCAACCGACCCAGTCCCCTGACCTCTGACCGAGGCACACGAACAATGGGAATGGCATCGCCTTTCAACAAACGCTGGGAGAGCTCGTGAGAATCTGTGCAAAACCACGCCTCTCCACCATGACCTCACTCCTTTCACAAACACGGACTGGAAATGGGTCGCAGCGCTCAGCGTAAAACACAATCTACAGAATTCCGAGAGATAACATCAGCGGGAAGTCCAGGTCACTGGATCTGGAAAACGTCTTTAGAAGTGGATTTCGCTGCACTGAAAGCTCTCTGCAGAAGACCGGCTAAGACTGGACGGCTCTCGTGACAAAGCAAATATCTTCTAGAGGACATGAATCAAAAAACAAAAACAACGCTCAAAGGTCAGCAAGAAAACTGCCCGGTTAAAGGCGGGAAAGGATCGCGGCAGACACCTCGCCTGGAGGTGCACACACCCCACGCTCAGCTAAAACGCCTCACACCATGTGGCGTGGATGACTGTGAACACAGAGATGTGACGCCACCACGTGAGGCTGCACGTATTGTTAGTTCTCGACGTGCCCGGCGGGGTGTCCTGTGGTGGCAGCACAGGCCGGCTAGCACGCACCCCGACTGAGTATCGGAGGTGTGGGGCGGAGACCGAACACAAACGAGAGGAGGAGGGGTGCTCCACCAGACGGACAGTGGAATGAAGAGGATGAGGTCACTGTGTTCTTACATCAGGGCCCAGCCTGTCAACCCCCCAAACATCTGTTTTCACCATGGTCTCAGCGACTCGAGCTGTAACTGAACTCATTGTCCAAAACACCACCGAGCATCAAACCAAACCTCAGCACCCTGAGGCAGGGACATCGCCGTCCAGAGGGAGGCCATGTCCCAGCCCAGAGGCGCACCTCTGGGAGCTGATCAAGGTCTGTTGTCCAAACACAGTGTGCGGGGGACCTGCAACCCGGCCGACCTCCGCAAGGTTCCTGCGGGGGTCCTCCCTGTCAATGTGTGGGGGTCCTCCCCATCGCTGTGGGTCCTCCCATCGCCATGGGGTCCTCCCTGTTCCCCGTCACCGTGGGGTCCTCCCCGTTCCCTGTCGCCGTGGGGTCCTCCCCGTTCCCTGTCGCCGTGGGGTCCTCCCCGTTCCCTGTCACCTTGGGGTCCTCCCTGTTCCCTGTCGCCGTGGGGTCCTCCCTGTCACCGTGGGGTCCTCCCCGTCGCCGTGGGGCAGCAGCAGTGGCTGCTTGGAGGGGCTCTGGGCTAAGATGTGGAACCCGGCTCAGATCAGATCTTCCTCGGTGAAACTCAGAACGGAGCTCAGAGTCCGAGAACCAGCCTGCCTGCTTTCTTGGAAAGAAAAACTGTAAACGGAACGGCTGGGAAAGAGCGGGCACCCGCGGTGGGTGCTTGCAGGTGAAGCTGATGCTCAGAGGTAGAGGGCAGTGGGCAGCCTACAAAGGCCTTTCACACACACACACGCACACACCACGCTTCCGCCCTGTCTCAATCCCCGGATGCTGGCCCGTCCACCACCTTGTTAAGGCCTCGCAGCTGATTCTGACTCGAAGCCTGGAGGAAGGACCCCGTGTCGTGGGTAAATAGGAAGCAAAGGTGGCCGCACCCTAGGCGGCAGGGGTCAGGATTTCGTCATACATCGGCCAGGCGTCTCTGAGCTGGGCCAGCGTGCTTTCAGAGGACGGAGCCAACGTCTTGCGTGTTCCAACCTCAGGAGTGAACAGCGGGGGGGGGGGGGGTTCTTCACGGAATGGGCACTGACCTCGCCCCACGGGGCCTGGCAGCGCGAGAGTTCAGAAAACGTTACCCTCCTCCTCTTTCCGACACCAAGTGGTGGTCGTTTAGGCAAAGACGACATAATCTGAGGTTAAATGAAAAGCGCAAACTGTTCAAATAAATTGTAAGTTGGGATTAGCTTCGTGAAATATTAAGACCTGAAGACTGAAATTTTCATTTGATTTACTGCTAGATAAATCCATCCCACGCAAATTCTGTGTATCTGCTCGGGGCCATTCTTCTCTGAATTACATGCCATCCATCATCCTGACGCGACTAAAATAGCGTAAAGCTCTGCTGATAGAGATAATGCGTTTTAAATGCTGCTGCTCATATTCTGCTTAGACTTCCACGCACGTCAGAAGAGCGTTCTAAAAGTCAGCAGTTTGTAAGTGACACACTGACCACTGTCCAATGTGATCCCGAGGTGGGGGCGTGGGGGGCGGGGGGTAGAGACAACAGAAACGGGAAATGAGTGTTCGCCACTAATTAATTCACTTACACTCCGAACAACGGCCTTAAGATGAGGAAACACACAGAGATGTTGTGTACCAGCCTCGACCCGCAGCAGCTCTCAATCCAAGGCCACCCATTCCCATGGGTGCTTTTCCTTCCTTGCACTTGATAACCCTGAGCTCCAATAGCATTGTCCATGCTCTTGTAGATAGATACTCAATAATGTTTTTGAAATGTTAAGATTACTCAAAAGTTTTCCTCTATCAGACAGATATACTCACTTCTTATAAGTTTCCATCAACCGACAAGACCTGAATGCACAGTTCATCAGCTGGCGCTGACGGGGAGCCAGAAAGTAGGAGTGAATCTTCCCACCTCCAAGAGCCAGCCTTCAACCTCGCAGGCTCAGAAATAAGATGGTCAGTCAGCCAGCGGGACTCAGTGGTTGAGCATCAACCTATGAACCAGAAGGTCACGGTTCAATTCCCGGTCGTGGCACATGCCCCATTGTCAATTGGATCCCCAGTGTGGGGCGTGCAGGAGGCAGCCAATTGGTGATTCTCTCTCATCATTGATGCCTCTCTCTCTCTCCCTCTCTCTCTCTCTCTCCCCCTCCCGAAGAGGGTGCCCTTCCCTTGCAGTGATGCATAGCGCCTGCTAATCATGTTGCCGTATCCGGTTTCTCATACGGAGACAACGTAACGGGAAATTATAATGGTTTCAAATAGCTCAAGATTTAAAAATTAAATGTAAAAAGTGCCTATGGACTTAATTCCAGGAAGCTGACTACAAGTCAAACACACAGTCTGGTGGACAGGGCACCATATGAGACGTCTTTTGCGATATTCTGTCATGCGAAGGCGTAAGCAGTATGAAGACCATACACAGAAAGAAGAAGCAACGTCTAAGAAATCTGCTAAGAATTTAGACAAGGGGGCCCAGCCAGCGTGGCTCCGTGGTTGAGCAGCAACCTCTGAACCATAAGCCAATTCCTGGTGAGGGCACAGTCCCGGGTTGCAGGCTGGATCCCCAGTGTGGGGCGTGCAGGAGGCAGCCAATCCATGATTCTCTCTCATCATTGATGTTTCTATCTCCCTCCCTCTCCCTTCCTCTCTGAAATCAATAAAAATATATTTAAAAAGAAATTAGAAAAGGAGAGGGAATTTTGCATTTGTAATCTCAATCACTGATAACAAGAATGTATATTTGTCTGCAAGTCTGTAATAAAAGGAACCAGAAGTGGAAAGGGAAAAACTTTGAGAGGATAACAAAGGACAGACTGAGTGATTATTAATACGATGTTGGTAGATCTGGGTTTGTGCATTGAAGTCTCTATTTGTAACTTAAAACTATTTGGATGTAAGTATATACCTCAAGGTTAATGGTTACAGTCACAGCAAACCTCTGTGGTACTTGTGGTTTTCATTACCTGGGACTAGGGGACACAGATAAAGAATGTCCATAACCCGCGTGTGAAGCTGAGTTGCAATTTCTATGCACCTGGGCATTGTGGATTTGTAGCCATGATTACCTTGGCCTTGTACTAGGCAGAAACTCAGGAAACTCCCTCTCTGGACAGTCTGAAGTACTCTCTGTCCTTCAAGAGGTCTCTCAGGAGAAACGTTCTGCTGCTATTGGTTACTTTTCTTTGACGTGCTCTTCCCCATCCTTCTTGGTAAGTGAATCTGTTTCTCCTCAAGAGCTCAACAGAAACAGGGTTGTGTTTAAATTTTAATTCTGATGTAGCAAAGTACCTCTGTATGTTGTGATGATTCTGGATTTTATACTTAAAAGGTGACATCTCTAAATATTTAAATCCACACCTATCTAACGCACTGATATGTCATTAAGTTGAAAACAACCCATAAAGCACATATAAATGGAATGCTTCAACTCATACATAAATAACAATGTGAATTTATGAACACTGAATTGAATTCAGGTATAAAATTATTTCTACCAAATAATAAAAAGTAATGTAAATCAATTTTCTTGGCGTTGGATTCTGAAGAAATAAACTTTTTGCCACAACATATGATGAGGTTACAATGGGTTATAAAATATACTGCATATACCCAAACATCATAAAAACATGCCATTACTTCAAAACCGATGTAAAATTATAGGTAGAAACCCTAAAAAGTCATTTGATTATGGTGATTTACTTGTAAAAGTGCCAGGGAGGCAATTTCTAGACCATGCAAACAAAGCTGAGTAGCCAAGATGAACTGAGAAAGAGAGACTGCAATTTGACATGTTTATGGAGACTGGAAAGGGTCCAGATGCAGCACTATGGTTCAACTAATCCTATAGGAACCTCCTCGGGGCCTGACTTAGCAGATCTAAAGAACTGGCTATAGTCTATAATAAAAATTACCTACAATAACTGAAACACATGGTCAAACAAAGAAAAACACTTCTTAAAGGAAGACAACAACATCCAGACAAGACAACTCTCAATGTCCAACATACAGTAAAAATGATGTCCCAAACAGAACAATATAACCCATTTCCTAAAGAAAAGTCAACAAGGAGGGAAACTCAGGCATGACAAAGGTGATTATACGAGCAGAAAATGGCTTTCAAAAAAACCTCTTTAAATAGATTCCGTAAGTTCAAGAAGATAGAGAAATAAATATAATAAGGAAATAAATAGAAATATAAAAACAATTGAAAGTCTACAGATGAAAATACCATTTTTGAAATAAAATTGCCCCTGGGTGAGATGAACAGCAGATTAATCACTGAGAGAGAAAAGACCGTTGAACCTGAAGACATGTCCACGAGGCAGAGAGAGGAAAAGCATTGGTGCCCTGGGCGCTGGTGCTTCTCACTTCCTGTTCCCTGACTCCCTCCAGCTCTCTCCCCGTGCTCCGGTGTGCAGTCTTCCTCCTGTTCCCGCTTTCCATTTTCCAGATCCTATGTGGCATCTACTGCCAGACTCCCTGGGAGGGGGACTTCCTATCACCACTTCCTCTACCTTCTGCGGGAGGACAAACAACGGCTTATCGGGTGTCCTAACCCCTCAACGCCCTGACCCCTTGGTCACCACAAGATGCCCCAGTTCTGGCTGCACCATGGCACCGTGCCCTGATGCCCAATGTGAACACGGAAGACAAGGGGCCGAAACCGGTGTGGCTCAGTGGATAGAGCGTCAGTCTTCGGATTGAAAGGTCCCAGGTTTCATCCAGTCAAGAGCACGTACCTTGGTTGTGGGCACATCCCCAGTAGGGGGCATGCAGGAGGCAGCTTATTGATGTCTCTCTCTCATCGATGTTACTAACTCTCTATCCCTCTCTCTTCCTCTCTGTAAAAATCAATAAAATATATTTAAAAAAAAAATACAAGGGCTCCATCCCTGGTCTCCACGGTTCACACCACTTACCCGTTTGTCTCCGATTCTTTTCAGGCTTCTCTCCGTTTTTCCCTCCCTGTGTTTGGACCAACTTTCTGGAACGAGGCAGAGGAATAACGAACGCTGTCTGTGTCTTCTGGCCTCAGCCTCCAGGGAGTGGCCCTCCCTGGGACACTTCGGGCTCAGGGTTACCCTAATCCCTCTCCAGTGTCCTCAGCCTCGTGGGCAACACCAGTTCATCATGCCACCGGGGGTCCGGTCGGTTGCTCTTGGTTCAAAGTCAAGTTCAGCCACTTGTTCACATGACCCAGGGCACGTGACTTCACTTTTCTGGGCTTCCGTTCATTCTTTCGAGTGCAGTGAGCATGTCATGTCCGTAGGTGGGGCTTATTAGTGACGTTTCACACGAGAATGCATGCATGTCATTGAGCACCAGGCACGTGAGATGGTCACTGAATGCTACTTATTATTTATTCTGATATTGTAACCATACCATTCCCCCCCCCCAAAAAAAAAAAAAAAAAGAAATAGAACCCTCCAGTGATGTCTTAACTCCCGCAAAACAGTTTCCCCAGTCCGCAGGGCAATGCTTTGCTTTTGCATCCCTGACACCACACAATTCCCTAATTCTGAGCAAAGCAACTTCGGCTAGAGCTGTGGAGACGCTCGGCTTCCTAAAATCCGACCCCCCACCCAGGCAGGCCGAGAGTCCTCTGCAGCAAACATCGTGTGAGAGAGAGGCCCGTGGTCCCCAGCGGGTCTCCACGCTGCCAGTCAGGGCGAGGGCATCAGTGAGACGTGCACAGGCGAAGCTTTAATATCTGATGGGCCGCTGTGGAGAGCGGGCACTTCTGCCCAGCGAGCCTGTTTATTACTTCCTTCCGTTTACTCCGGAGGTGCTTTTATCTCTGTTCATCGATCGCTACCTTTTAATATTTTATCTCACACCGGCGCACGGAGAGATGGGACTAATAAGCGTGATTAAATTTTTCAGGAGACGATCACTGGCAGTGGCTGCACAGATGCAATGCCCTGTGTTTGCTCCCTGTGAGGCCAGTCTCTGAGCAGCGATATTCAGCGAGGGGAGAACAGAGATTGTAATAACTCCTGGGGGGCGGGGGGAGACATGTAGGTGTTTCCAGAAGAGCCTCCACCAGGGGCCACAGGCTCAGGGTTGACCCTAAACCTCAACAAGAAAAGAAGTAACAGTCACAAACATGTACACCGGCAATATTTATGCCCCAAAACGACCGACACTGGCTTGTGCGTCTTCCTCTGAGCCCAGAACCGCAAACAGCACGCGGGTGTCAGGAGAGGTCTGGCACGTGGGCGGCAGCGTGGGTTGGAGCCTCCTGCAGCTTCACTCGCCAGAAACGATGCCAGCCTTTCCCGTGCAGCAGCTGCAAAGCAGCCAGTGGAAGCAGCGGCGCCCAGGCCCACGGAGAGGCCAGAGGCTACAGAGAGACCGAGGCCCAGAGGGAGAGGAGCAGCTGGGGGAGGGGAGCCGCTGGGGGAGGGGAGCCGCTGGGGGAGGGGAACCGCTGGGGGAGGGGAGAAGCTAGGGAAGAGGAGCGGCGGCTGGAGCACTGGCAGAGGCGGCTGAGCACCACCCGAGTGACGGGGAGGGTCCACACCGGCAGGGGCAGTGAGAGCGAGAGACGGTTACAGGCCGAGGACTGATGGGATTAGCACACACACTGCAGGTGGTGGGCGTTGGGCTTCTCACCCAGAGAAGGGCACACAGGAGGGAGAAAGTGGTGGAACTGAAGGCAACGACATGAACTATGTATGTGAATACGAACAGAGAGAGAGAAAGACAGAGACAGAGGCAGAGAGACAGAGAAAGAGACACACGTGTGTGTTTGTGGTAATAAATATAATGAATACAGACTGTGGATGTAAACGTGTGTGCGCGGGTACGTGTGTGTGTGTGTGTGTGTATGTGTGTGTGTGTATGTACACATATCCCTGAGCAGGCCTGGGAACAGCAGCAGCCGAATAGAATACTGGCATCTTATCAATAAGCGCTACCGGCTCCTGGTTTTTAAACATCATTCCTCAGGGGGAAAAGAAAGGATCCTTGGAGAAAGGGCTCCCTGGGGCAGGGAAGTGGGTGAGGACCGAGAAAAACCATTCTCCGCCAGAGAGACGCAGCGTGTCCACGGGGACCCCAACGTGTCACGCAGAACCCGAGGTCCGAGCGGAGCGTCTCCTCTAGCCCCGGGGCTCAGGTGGGACAATCCAGGCATCAGAGTCAGTCAGTTAACTCACCTAAATGTGTAGCAAGTACCGCTCCCCCAAACCCTTCCTCCTTGCAAAGGGAAGCAAGGTGTCTCATAGGGGAGACCTGGCAGCGTGGTCCAAGGGCAGTGGTGAATGATGGGACAAGTCACAGCACGTGCCTCCCGAAACAGCCCCGTACCTGCGGTCTTCCTTCCAAACGCCACAACCGGGACCCACACGGAGCACTGACCAAGACGCGACCATTTCTTCGCACGGGATAAGGGAGAACCTTTAGCTATTTTTACAACGATTAATAGTCCAGACCTTGTTTCCACATGGCTAAAATAATCTGTTTCAAAAGCAACAACGATGGTCCCAGCCTTGGTTCCCTTTTGCTGGCATATTTCTAAAAACCGCTGTAATGTGTGACCACCTGTACAGCATCTCCTTTTCCGAGGGAGATGTCTCAAAACCCCTGTATTGACAACGACTACATCAAGAGCAGCAGTGGCAAATGCTCTGCAAATCACCGGACACACCGTTCGCTCCTGCTCTCCCGCCAGACAGAGGAGCAGGCGGGATTCCCAGCCGAGAGCACCACCACGTTACAGAAAACACAACTGCTCTGAACACTGAAGCGAAGGCCTCTAACGGCAAGATTGGGGTCAGGCCCTTTGGCGTGTACCAGACGCGCTCGGCGCCCGTTTAATATGTGCCGCGGCCTGGGAGCCGAAAGCAATTGATAGCTGATCAATGAGGTGCGGAGAGCACAAAGATTTCCCCGCCGTCCCAGCAGCAAATCGATACGTAATGAAGCTGTAACTTAGCGGGCACCGCGAAGGGCCGCAGACGTAGTGAAGCCGCAGGGCCGTGGAGGGGAGTCTGAGCAGAACGCGGGGTTTACGATCGAGGCATCAAACGGCGCATTTCGTGTCCGTGCCAACGGCCCCTCCACGAAAGGGCTGCCAGCCTCTGGGGCACGGCTGAGCGGCTGCTTAACCACATCGAGCCGTTTTCTCCACCGCCTCGCCGGGCACCGCTGTCCTCTCCGCCTGCACGGGGCCCGGCAGGGCTGCGCCATCAAAGCCTCAGCCGCTGCCCAGCACCCCGCACCCGGCACCCTGCACCTGGCACCCAGCACCCGGCACCTGGCACCCAGCACGCGGCACAGGTCCGAGGAACTGGGCTTCAGCGGCAGCTGCGGGTCTGTCTGAAATCCACTGGGTTGCCCCAGATGGTACCACTTTTTTAAAAGCATGAACTGTGTTTTACTGGTGTTTAGCTTATGACAGAAACGTATATAAAAATTCCGGGGGAAACCGTCGCTGAAGGGGAACAGGGTCATTCCTGAAACGCTCCCCCAGGAGTATTTTGGCATTTCCCCCTGTTTTTCCTGTAGTGACATCTTCACTAACCGGAAAAAAGGTCAAACCACAGGGAAAAGTTTAGCGTAAATAGTCATTTCTTAGCTTCTCTTTCAGGATGAATAGGTTATTCATATCCTGTTCCAAACAGCCATAGACCGATGGCAGAATGACTGGGACCACCAGAGCAGTCTCAGCCCCTCGCCCCAGCCGGCCCAACCCCCGATCGGCCCCCATGGCCGGGCTAACTGGACCCCACCAGTGCACCAATCCGTGCACCAGGCCCCTAGTGAAATCAAAGAACCTGCTGGAAACACAGCCCCAAGGAAAGGCTCCTCTGCTGACCCCGGGCCTGCACCTGGAGTGGTCTGTCCCCAGAGTGGTCTGTCCCTGGAATGGCTTTCCTCTCCCTCTTCCTCGTGCTCATCTCTGGGGAGCAAGGCTCTCTCATCCTCCCTTTTGGCACTAAATTCTCAGGAACCTCCTGACGGGCCCATATCCTGTCCTCCGTTACTTCCTCCCTCGTGCCCTTCCAGCAAATGTCACAAAATTAAAATGACGTTACTTTGTCTCTGTTTGGCTGGGACATAAAAATATTTGCTGTGGGCCACATTCGGCCCATGGGCCGTGAGTTTGACATGCTTGGTTTAGAGCAGTAAATGCTACATTAGGGGGAAATAATACCTAAAATAAATTAACTGTACAACTCAATGAATTGTAAGAAGGAGATGAGAGTAAACCCAAATTTAGAGAGAAGGGACTAGTAAGATCAGAGCAGAAATGGAAATAAGAGCTGGGGGTTTTGAGGGGTTGTGCAGGGGGGTTTAAAGATCAACAAAATTGGCAAACCTTTAGCTACTCTAACCAAGAAGAGAGAAAGAGGACCTAAATAAAATTAAAAATAACAGCGGAGGCGATGCAACTGGTACCAAAGAAATACAAAAGGTCATGACCGGCCGCTGGGCACAGTTACAGGCCAATGAACTAGATCACCTGGAAAAAGTGGGCAAAGTCCTGGAAAACAGGATCTACCAAGACCAGATCATGAAGAGGACATGGGAACGGACCAGCAGTGCCTGACAAGACTGACGCTATCGTCCAAAACCTCCCCACGGAGAAAAGCGGGGCCAGGCGGTTTCCGGGTGAAGCCCACCCAGCATTTAAAGGGAAAGGCAGGCCACCGTGTCCCATGTTCCAGGCGATGCGAGAGGAGACAGCCTGCCAGGCGCGCTGTGAGACGCCAGCTGGGGGCACTCCCGGGGAAGAACCCTGACGCACACAGACACACCGTTTCTAACAAAACATTCGCACACCGGGCTCAACGGCACGTCACAGGCACGTTCGTGGGCCGATGTCCAACCCAGAGCCACGTCGGCCGGCGGGCTCCTTCACGCTTTTTTATAAAGAAATGTGAAGCCGCTGTGGCATAGAGCACACGTGGTGAGACAGCCTCCCAGCAGCCCAGGCAGTCCAACCTGTAAACCCATAAATAATTAGGGGATCGTTTCTCTCTTCCCTTCTCTCCAATGAGACAAGGAAGCTGGATGTTTTTTAAAAAAAGCCAATGAATGCATCTTCACTACACATTTAATCCGTGTTTCCCTGCAGTAAGCATTCCGGTCTGCTTGCTCCATCTATCATCCGATGCTCTCTGCAGAAGCTGGCTCATGCACTCATGTCTGCAGGCAGTACACGTAGCTCAGCCTGGTCCAGGGCTGCTGAGAAGACGCTGGTGAGTTGCCCGAGGATGCAGGGAAGAGCGTCTGTCTGTCCGCTGCTTCCCACCCAGGACAGCGAGAGAGAGGCGGCAGGACCACCACCCCCAGCCTCAGGTGCTGCTCTGTCCGGTCCATTCCAGCCCAGAGGAACCGGACCGGAGCCGTCACTTACCGAACAGAACACAGCCCAGACTGACGGCCACGTCGTGCACCAGGAAGCACACGTCAATGTGAAGACTTCAGCAGGGTGTGCAGGGAGGTGTGTACAGGGAAGTGGGGGAGGTGTATAGATATGAAGGGGAGATGTACAGGTATGTGGGGGGGGGTATACAGGTATTCAGGGGTGTGTGTACAGGGAAGCAGAAGGATGTGTACAGGAATGAAAGGGGTGTGTGTACAGGTATGAAGGGGTTTGTGTACAGGTATTCAGGGGTGTGTGTACAGGTAAGAGTAGGTGTGTACAACTGTGCAGAGTTGTGTGTATAAGTATGTGGGGGTGTACAGGTATGCAGGGGTGTGTGTATAGGTATGCAGGGGGGTGTGTACAGGTATGCAGGGGGGTTGCAGGTATGTAGGGTGTGTGTACAGGTACGCAGGGGGGATGTACAGGTAATAAGGGTGCCTGTACAGGTATGCAGGTGTGTGTACAGGTAACAGGTGTGTCTGTACAGGTATGCAGGTATGTGTGTGTATAGCTATACAGGTGTGCATGTACAGGTAAAAACAGTGTATATAGGGCTCCATACCCCTGGGGACTTGGAATGCATCCCCTATGGGTGAGGGGGAACTATTGAATCCTCGAATAAATGCCTGTCACGTGAAAAGATGTAACATCTAGCCCATGTTTACAACAATTTACTGTAACACACGTTTACAACTTAAACCGGGAGCCGTGATGCCGATCCCAGCGAGGGGAAGCTGCTCGGCACGCACAGCCCCTGGAACTGGGAGGTACACGTCTCCAGAGGCTAGACCGCCCTGAGGCTAAGCTGAGTCCCTGCCCGCCGCGGCTGCATTCTCCTCACAGCAGCTGTGAGAGTCCACCCGCTCCGGCAGGGCCTCCGCCAACTGCAGAGGGAAACCCCTGTAAAGTCCAGATGCAGGTGTAGACATCGGGTGCAGTCAAGGCTTACCTCATGCACTGACCCAGCGTGTTTCTGAACCCCTGCAGCACTCCCAGCTCAAACCCAATCACTTCAGGCCTGAAAGTAACAAAAACCTCCTATCACACCGACCCCGGTCCTTCTCCCTCTCCTCCTCCTCCTCCCCTCAGTCCCGCTAGCTGCATGGGGCTGAGGAACATCAATCACGAATAGCTGGGGTAGGGGGAGGGTGTTCGCTGGAGTGCATTGTCTATATATTTGACCCTCTTTCCCCAGTTCACATCCCACCATCCCCTTTCCCTTTGGAGAACACCGTTCGGTGTTAGTATCTACGGATTTGTTTCTGTCAGTTTCGTTAGTTCGTGTATTACTTTTTTGTTTTCTACTCTGCACACGAGTGAAGTCATGCCTTTTTTTTCCTCTTTTTCTGTCTGACTTACTTCACTTAGCACAACGCCCTGAAGATCCATCCATATGGATGGCTGTATTTCATCTGCTTTATGGCTGACTATCTATCTATATATTTCACATCCATCGCCTCTCATTTATTTAATGCCTGTTAAGATCACTGCAAATTTGAATAGATTCCCCAAAGTAATTAACCAGAATGTTCAGCTCTTTCCAAATCCTCATTCATCTACAAAAGGACCTGCACGTTCTCCTCAAAGACACAGCATAGCTGAATGTTTGAGACACAGTCACGTTTCTCTACCATTTAGACTTCTCTCTATTAACTTCGTTCCAGTGTAAAATGAAGACGATAGTGAAGGTGAGTACTGAAAACCCACCACTCACCTGAAACCTGTATGGCCACGTTGACCATTGCCACCCCCTGTGCGTTTCCTTACAATTACTGGGTGCTGTTCTCACTGTAGGTGCTAGGTACTCCCGAATCACGTGATGAAAAGATGCCCACTCCCGAAGAGGCTCAGAAAGGGAGCGAGGATGGAGCAGAGATGGACCCAGAACAGCTCCGTATGGACCACAGACGTAGGTTTGGAAACAGACCTGAGTGATGGGGAAACAAAGGCTCGGGCGGTGTGTGTGTGGGGGAGGTGGTTGTGCAGACAGACAAGGAGCACGTGACCACCATGTTGCTCAGGTCATTGCAGGGGCTTCAGCCAGGAGGATGGAGGTCCTGACCTTCAAAGAGGACGTCCCAGTGCTTCTGTAGCGTGTGATGCAGGCCCTGCAGGAGGGTGCACGGCGCTGGTGATGCCATGGACCTGGTCGGTGTGGCTCAGTGGGGAGAGGGTCGGCCCACGGACGGAAGGGTCCTGGGTTCGACTCCCTGCCCCCAGGATCCCCAGCCCCTGTCAGGGCGTGGGCAGGAGGCAACTAATCGGCATGTCTCTCTCACATGGATGTTTCTCTCTGTCTCTCCCCCCCTTCCACTGTTTCAAAAAATCCATGGAAAAATACCTGCCGGTGAGGATTAACAAAAAAAAAAAAAGAAAGTCAGCCAATTGTTACAAAAAAGACAGTAATTTAGGGATTTGTGTGATTTGAGCTCTGCTTTAACAGAATGCTCTCCAACATCACATCGCTCTGTCTCCATCGAGTGTTACCAACGCCTAGCACAGTCGTCGGCAAACTCATCAGTCCACAGAGCCCAATGTCTCCGCTCTGAGCCATTCCAGACATCTCGCCTTGAGAAGAGGAGCCGCTGCCCGGTGCTCTGGGTTTGAGCTCCGTGAGGTATCCGTGGGTTACTTTCTCCGAAATAACCTCCCGTGAATTTCATGCCCTGAGGAACGATGAAGGCAGAAGGACTGACTGCCATCCATCCTCCTCCTGCAGGCAGATCTACTCCGCCGGAGCCAGAGGCGTGGCCACTGATGGGTCTAAAACCAGGGGTTCTCGAGCCTTGTCTACCAGGGACCAGGGGCACACAGCTTTGGCACTGTAGGCACACCGTCTGTCACCGTTACTCAGCTCTGCCCCTGCCCCATTCTGCCCCTGGAGCCCAAAAGCAGCCCCGGGCAACCCCTGCCTGACCGGCTCGGGCTGTGTGATAGCGAACTCACTTTCACTGTTGTTCACGGTGATGAACCAGGTCCCACCCACGGACATGGCTCGCTGCCCCTGGCCTAAGCCAACTACGAACGCACGGAACAGCACACTGGCCTGGAGGAGGGAGGCGGGCCGGGAGGCCTGGCTGCTGAGGTCAAGGTAACGAGTTCAAATCCTGCCCCTGACAGTTTACACCGCATGAGGTCAGCCAGGCGCCTCTCTGAGTCTGTCTCACCGTCTGTAAAAGGAGGTTACGTTTCACACCTCGCCTAGGGTCAGTGACTATCAAGTAAGGGATGTGTGTACATATTTCAAACAAAACAATTACGCCGATAACATTTCTGTTTTTGTGAATAACAACCGGTACTATTTCCACTTCTGTTGATCCTGCCTCCTACTCAGTTCTGTGCTTAAGCTAGAATGGTTAGTGCCCGTATAAACCAGATTATTTTATTTTATTTTTTACATATATTTTATTGATTTATTTACAGAGAGGAAGGGAGAGGGATAGAGCGTTAGCAACCTTGATGAGAGAGACATCGATCAGCCACCTCCTGCACGCCCCCTACTGGGGATGTGCCCACAACCAAGATACATGCCCTTGACCGGAATTGAACCTGGGACCCTTCAGTCCGCAGGCTGACGCTCTATCCACTGAGCCACACCGGTTTCAGTTAAACCAGATGATTTTAAACTGTGCTAACGGACAAAGCACCATAAACGTGAAAACTCATTAAGTA